>CM017568.1:50982985-51112985 GCA_007844125.1 Sinonovacula constricta | reverse complement strand
CAACTGCACATGCATTTCATAAGGTAAGTATTGACTCTTTCATTATTATATAGATTTATTTGCACATTTAATACTTGAGAATATTATTTTGATTAAAATATTTGATGAAATCAGTAAAGAGTATTTATACGCAGTATACTTGAAAACATGCTGCAATGCAATGTTTGTTTCAAAGTTCTAACATCATAGTGCGTTATATTTCATTCAATGTAATAAGGATTGAAAGACATGATCTCTTCATGTGTTCTCACAATATAACAAAAAGACATTGGCCTATGAGCATGAAACATATACTAAAAATTAAAAGGTAAGATAGAGGTCCGTGACGAGTTATAACAGCTACTTAGGATTGAGCTTAAGCAGAGCTGCTGGTTTCAGAGCTTTTGTTTACAATGTCGTGGCCGAGAAAGAAACACAGACGTCCTTGTGGTCGGTTGGGAATCTCATCTATAGCAATACCATGGTTTATAATGTCATTTTCTATGAACACATTTATTGAAAACGACAAAGCCTTTGAAATATCAAAGTTGCTACTTCTTTGTAAACACGCCGTACTTCTTTGATTGTTAAAGAGTAAATAAGCGGATTTAGTAAGGAATTGAGGCACACAATCTGTAAATCGATGACAGGGATGTCATATGATAAAATTCCGTTGGAGAGAAGCAAAGAGACAATAAAATATGGCCATGTCGTGCAGTTTACCACGGTTAAAACAATAATCAGGTGCCATAGAGCCTGCATTTGGATGCTTCTCATCAGGCGTCGGCTGCTTTGTGGTTTCGATGATGGCTTTGGCTGTACCGGTGTCGTTGTATAAAAAATTCTCTTACTATCGCCATGATTCCGGTCATTTAATACCGACGGGTTTATCTTGTTTCTGCTGATGCCCAGTTTCACGATGACCGTTACGTACATGATGTTAAGGAACACGACAGGCGTGGACTGGATGTACACCGAATAATTGATGGCGTCCTTTAGGGATTTAGCGTCTTTAAACATCAGCGGGGACAAACAGCCATTGACCACGGGACTAGATGTCATGTATATCAAGGCAGGTAACAGTAGAGCAAAGCTCAGCATCCAGGAAAGCACGGACATGGTCACAAGAACATTGTAACTGCAAATTGTTTTGTTTTGAGTCTTCTTAAAGCCAATAACATACAGCCGTCTTGCCGACATATGGCTTAGATTGAGAAGTGTTGCCAGCTGACAGATGTGGAACATTAGGATGATAATCTTACAGGCGGTAGTGCTAGTGTTGATAACAGAGCTCGAGAACAGCACCAGTGACAGCGGGGCCCAGCCGGCTAGCATGTCGGAGATGCCGAGGCAGATGATCTGATACCACAGGACGGTGGAGAACCTCCGGCGATGAGACGAAATACACAAGACCACACTGAGGTTAAATATAATCGTCAACGTACCAATTAAAATGTTGATTATATTGGTGTACAAGGGTAAGCGTATTTCCATGTCCAACCAAGCTGTCGTTACATTCGATAAGCCACTTACGTTATCCATCTTAGGTACAGAATATTTATAAAACACAAGTCTTCTGCAATGTTGCAGTATGTGATAACAAAAGATATTTTGAAATATTTATCAGAAATAGTTGTGTTTATGTAGAAACCAAACTTTGATCATATAGATTTTGTCTAATAGTTCCGCCAGTTTACCGATGACAGACACTTAATTTTTCAAACAAGTGAAAGTTGGTAAGGCGTTAAACGTCTGTCTCATCTCTTTAACAAAACTCTTTATTTAAACTAAAATCCTTTGTCATGCCTTGATAAAAAAAAATGTCCATATCCAGACAAACATGACCAAAATGTCACATAAGGCTGTCGCTTGTTTTAAGATGTAAGTGACTGTTGACTAGAGTCGTGCATTAAGTAGAACCTGTTTTCTATTACCTCATAAAATTACCATGGCAACGCTGCTGCGACTGGCGAATGGTTGTAACAAATCAGTGAACTTCTGAAATGCTCGGTAAAGTCCGTTTTTCCAATATTTAGAAAAGCCCTATTGGTTTTATGGCACAACTTTTATAGAAGTATTATTTATTCTGACAGCGAAGTCAATTATTTAACACGCCATTGTTATAGTATTTTTTAAAACAAAACCCGTTTGAACGTGCCTTTGGAGTTATATTAAGAGACCTACCAAACATAATCGAGAAAAATATCACTATCAATTAACTTTTCAGTAAGATTTGATTTCATTGTTCATATAAGGACATTGTTCTGACATATGTTTCCAATGTAATCCGATATTGTTACATATCTCCGGTATGGTTAATATAAGTTCAAAGTTTTAACATTTATTTAAGCAAACCCAAAGACTGAAACAGTCACAGAGGAGTCGGGCAATGCAACTACATAAACTGGAGTCGAATCTGAATGTGGTTATATAATGAAGCAGACACAAATGATTAAAATCCTAAACTGTTCTCTTAGGATGTCTTTTTTTCAATTGATACTGAAGACAGGTTTACAAAGAAAAGACAGACAGGAGAGCAGTAATGATAACAATTATCATTTCTGTATGTGCACGCCAACCTCTGATAAAAGTGGACTATTTATTATTAAAAATGATACGAAAATCCTTCGAAAATACTGCAAATTAAATAAATTAAATTATCTATGTTATTATATATCTGTGCATTTTCTCAACCTTATCACATTATTGTAACGTTATAATTTTCTTGAATCATAAATAGAATTTAAGATTCTGTCTTCTGCTTTCATATTCATTCACATTCCATCAAGTTAACATTAATCAAAAAGGCAGTTACGATTAGTTTACAATTGACAGAATAAAACTAAGAAAAACTTTCGACCATTGTGATTGTTATAACATTAAACGACCATGGTTTGGTGCAGAAAGGATTCTGTTGATGATAAATTATTATTAATTTCAAAATTATCAAATATTTGTTCGGTTAAGCTGTTCTTGGTTTCTGCTTCCGTTTTATTGAAATTCATCAGTATTCCCACATTGGCAACTTGTAATTTACTGAAATGTCAACTGTATAACTCGCGACTAGATCAGGCACAGTTGACCATTTCCCATTTCGTAAAGACTAGATATCACTAATGACACACGCAATGTTCAGTTATCATTTGGTGTAAAAGATTCCTCAATATACCACACCCACCTATGTAGGCTATAGATTAAACTTAATATTGTACATTTCCAGTCTGCTTTGGAATGGCTACCTCTTTTCCCGTGCTTTCTTTGGTGTTTACAGGCAGTTTTTTTTACTTGTTCCACTATTTTACTACTCTAGGGAATTTAAACAGATACAGCGCCAGTATACGTCTGCTGCATCACCTACCACCCCTAATATATATATATATGTGGTCTATTCCTTCGTCAAAGCAATTTCTTCATAAATGTTACTGTCTTCTTAAAATAATGTAAATTTTCAGTGAAACATTATTTTACTTTACAATAACATCAGCAATCACTATCAGTTATAGTGAAAATGTTATGAATATAACAAAATTTATTTTCTTGGAGCTGACACCATAATCCTTCAACGAGCTACTTCTTAACGCTGCGTTGTTCGGTTCAGAAAGTAAATACAGGATGATTGCTATACGCCTTGAAACTTCTATCGATGCCATAAAAATTATTTTGGACACAACCGATAGGTTGCTTTAAACGGAACATAGTTAATGGACAGTTTTCTATTGAGTGTGACTTGATGTTCATGGTTAATCACATTCTCCAACACGGAGTTATCTTTCGTTTCTCTGACCGTAAAGACTGGTATTTCATTTCTCCGTGTCATGGGTCAGAGATCAGCGTCCGCGAAACCATGACGGACGCCCTATACCAACCATCATACACACACTTAACTGTACGTATAATAGTTTATTATGCTGTTGTGTTTAATGGGATATATGGATCGTTAGCTCCATATTCAATTAACGTTTACTGTCAATGGTCTTTCTGGAAAGTTTGAAACAATGTCCTACTGGTATTTCAAACTGTTGGCTCTGTGCAGACTTACACAATGTACAACGAAAATTTGGGGACTGTATCAATATACCTGTTTCCCAAGAAAGGGGATACTGTAAAATACACAAAATAATGGGTATCTCAAATGTTTTCTTACAGCGACAATGTTACTTTCTTTTAAAAAGAGATTATTTGGATCATTTAGGAAACAAATATGCCCTGGAAATATGAGTATTCTGTTTAAGCAAAGGATTATGTCTGGGTTTGTGACCAGAAGAACATTTTTAGACTTGCCAAAAAGCCTGTTGCCATGGTTATTTGCCATGACTTTTGCTTTGTAATGTCGTGAGATAAAAAAAAGTTTTTAGTTTTAATATAGAGTTTTGTTTAAAGAGATGAAACTGAAAAACAACAACTCCAAGCTCAGGTGTTAGACGCCTAGGCAACTTTCCGGAAATGTAATGGAAACAAGCGGACATATACAATTTCGATATGGCAAAACTCAATTCTCTACCTAATAACATCTGTTTCGAATTAATTAGAAATATTCCTCCACAGATAGTTTTCTGGACATCACCAATATGACTATAATTGTGTCTGCGTTGTAACAAAAAATCATTTCTTGTAGTCCTTATTAGGCTAAAAGTCTAGAAAAGATGACAGAAACATCAAAAAGAGACGCAAATAATAAAGGATCGGGGTCCGGACAAATCTCCATCCGGACATTTCTCCGTCCGGACATTTCTCCGTTCGTGAAATTTGCACAGGCGGACAATTCTCCGTTTGTGGATTTGCACCCCCCGACAAATCTCCATTTATATTTTACCAAAGTCTATCACCATTTGTTAAACAAAGCGGATTATAAATCGCTCATGATAACAAAATCTTTTATAATTTCATTATTGACTTTAAAGTATATGAATTTCACAAACGACGTAAATATCGTATGTTTTTTATTCCATTTCATTATTGACTTAAAAGTATATGGAGAATTGTCCGTGATTCTAAAAGATCTGTTGCGTACGGATTTTTTTTAAGTTTCCTAACATTGCATGTGATTGCAATTTTTATAGAGTTAAACATAATAATGATCACGTTGTGGACCCATGCAGGATTTGGTTTTTTGAATCAATAAAGGCTTTAAAGTTGGACATTGTTACAATCAAACAATATTGTGTTATAAAAACCTACGCTGTGAACGATACATATTTCACTATGCCCCATTATGGTATGCTCATAAACCTAGTTTATGCTAGTATGTATAAATGATGTTTAACAGGAGACTTTTAATCAAATGTGTTGTTATTTGTGAAAATGTGTTTGATAAAGAATTAATGTGTCATTGAGGTGTTAATTAAACACTGTAATACGAGGCTAATGTAAAGTCAAGCTACCTCCCTTCAAATACTGTACTCCTTCAAATACTGTACTCCTTCAAATACTGTACTCCTTCAAATACTGTACTTTGTACACAATTTGCCGTTGTCACATCACCATGCAGCAGTAATGCACACAATTTGCCGTTGTCACCATCACCATGCAGCAGTAATGTACACAATTTGCCGTTGTCACTATCACCATGCAGCAGTAATGTACACAATTTGCCGTTGTCACATCACCATGCAGCAGTAATGCACACAATTTGCCGTTGTCACCATCACCATGCAGCAGTAATGTACACAATTTGCCGTTGTCACCATCACCATGCAGCAGTAATGCACACAATTTGCCGTTGTCACCATCACCATGCAGCAGTAATGTACACAATTTGCCGTTGTCACCATCACCATGCAGCAGTAATGCACACAATTTGCCGTTGTCACCATCACCATGCAGCAGTAATGCACACAATTTGCCGTTGTCATCATCACCATGCAGTAGTAATGCACACAATTTGCCGTTGTCACATCACCATGCAGCAGTAATGCACACATTCTCCAGAACAGGGATAAGATGTTGTTACATGTATTACAGTATGACAAACCGTTAGATACTACATTTAAAGTCTTTAAACCACATTCATGTATAACGACGACAGGGATGACGACGATACTATTAATGAAGACAACAACGACGACAGGGATGACGACGATACTATTAATGAAGACAACAACGATGGCGGAAAAAAACACGACGGAGACGACAATGTTGACGTGACAAAGACGAGGAAGATGAACGACGACGATGATGAACGAGGACAATTATAATGGACGACAACGACAATAATCGTTGTGTTTTTTTAATTAATTCTTGTTACCCATAACTATAATAAACCAGTCATAATACTTTCGCGCGAAATTTGTAGACATGTATCGTGTTTTAAATACCGCAGGTGACTATCTATCTATTTATACTGCTGTACGCCCCTTTCGGGTATTACTAGCAGGTGCGCGTGCAAGTGCAAGAATAAAAGTTTTTAAATGACAAGAAGACGTCAAAGAAAAACAGGGGTGAACTTGTTAAAAGAGTTAAAAACAGGTTAAAACAGGTTAAAAACAGTGTTTTGCTGTCTAGGCAGTGTTAAGGGCGTTTATAGCCTGTCTGAAGTGATCAGGATCAGGCTGCAAAACGACGGTGGATGGTAGCTGGTTCCATAATACGACGGTCTGAAAGAAAGAGTATTTAAAAATATCAATTTTAGTGTGAACCTGCCTGTATGTTAATGGATGCATGTGCCTGGTTCTTCTCAATGGCTGTACTAGATAAGGTGGGACTGAAATTGCCACAAAACCGTGGACTATTTTGAAAAACATACATAGTCTAGCAGAGGTTCTTCTGGATTCTAGTGTCTCCCATTTTAGGTCATTGAGCATAGTCGTCACACTGTCGTAAGGGGAATATTGGCCTTTGACCCATCGGGCTGCTCTACGTTGGATCCTTTCAATTTTGTTAATTTTACACTGTGTGTGTGGTGACCAAACTGAAGAAGCATATTCTAGTTGCGGTCTAACAAGTGATTTATATGAGATTTGGCGAATTTTTTGGTTTTTTGAAGGTTGATTTCTTCGTAAGAATCCAAGAGTTTTATTTGCATTCTGAGTGATTCTGTCAATGTGCTGATTCCATGATAGGTCACTTGAAATGTCAATGCCTAGATATTTTGCACTTGGTACTACCTCTAAGATTTGTCCGTGTAACTTATAACCAAACTTGATTTTCTTTTTATTCCTAGTTATGTTTAAGACTTGACATTTGCCAGGGTTAAACTCCATTTCCCATAACTTTTCCCAAGCTTCTAATGTCTGTAAATCCTTCTGTAACTTAAGGCAGTCTTGATTATCTGTGATGACTAGGTAAACTGCAGTGTCGTCAGCGAAAAGGCGAACTTGGGATTTAATATGATTGGGTAGGTCGTTTATATAAAGTAGAAAAAGGAGGGGGCCGAGTACTGAGCCCTGGGGCACCCCTGATGTTACTGGTACTTCCTTGGAATTTACGCCATCAAGGAGTACTGTTTGTGATCTACCTATAAGAAAGGCTTTGATCCACTGTACTGTACGTTGGTCTACCCCATGTTCCTGCAGTTTATATAATAACTTCAGGTGACTTACTTTATCAAAAGCCTTGCTAAAATCCAGCAATATTAAGTCAGTCTGTTGTCCCGTGCTGAGGTTACGTGCTAGGTCGTCAACAAGTTGTATAAGTTGTGTTTCACAAGATCGGCGCTCACGAAAGCCATGTTGTAAATCATAAAGAATGTTGTGATTTTTAAAATGAACAGTAAGATTGGATGCTATAATGTGTTCTAATGTTTTACAAAGAATGCAAGTCAAAGAAATTGGTCTGTAGTTTGCAGGGTCATTTTTAGCTCCTTTCTTGAAAAGAGGAGTGACATTTGCAGAAGTCCATTCCATTGGTAGTTTGCCAGAGTCAAGTGATTTTTGAAACAGAATTTGTATTATTGGAGCAATTTGCAATTTTAATTCCTTCAGCACAAGGGGTTTAATACTGTCTGGACCAGCAGCTTTGTCAGGTTTTAGATTACCAAGGAGTTTTATAATCCCTTTTAGGTCAATAACAATTTCAGGCATTTTTGGGTTCTTACAATTTATATTCATGTTTATGAGGGTTGCGTTACATAGTTGTGATAACGAAAGTGGTGACATAGGAGTGAAACAGAATGAAACTGCTTATTTAGGAGGTCTGCTTTACTTAAGTTGTCGCTAACAGTCGTACCGGTAGACTGATCGAATAAAGGTGGAATACCATGAGCATCTTGCTTTGCCGCTTTTAGAACACTGTATAGTTTCTTTGTTGAAAACTTACTTTTTGGATGATCTTGTTCTGTTTCCGGGTTTTCATTTCCCAAAACATATTTTGGACGTCTCCATTGCCGATGGTTATAAAAACGATCCTCAGTGGGATGAAGACAATAGGGTCATGTTTCTAGGGAAATAGGACTGACATTCAATATAAGGTTACATTGTGTTGATGTTACTTGATCGTGACATGACACAGGAAACACGGTGATATATATCGATTTTGACGCCCGCTGGCTGTTGTTAAGAAATACGCTAATAAGTCATAGTTTGTGACATCAAGAATTGTGCTTTCAGTGGAAATAATTATATTGTAAAATCATCATAATGACGTCTATAGCCCCATGGGTAGTCTTTGGATTAATCACTGTCCTTACTACTTCCTACAATCCGAAGAATGTCAAACAACAAACACATACTTCAAATTGCAAGTGGAATCGGAAAAGAACACTCGGGCAACCGACTAAAAAGCATATATATATATATATATATATATATATATATATATATATATATATATAATATATTATTTACAATTTTGTCGGCAAGAGGCGTCGCCGTCGCCTAGGCAGTGTAAGCCCATCCGACTGTCGTCGATAGCCAGCCGCTGTCAACTTGCCAACCGTTGAAACGTACAGTTAAAGTTAACACCTCCGCTATGGAGCCTGTTGTATACCGAAAATCAAGACCTGCAAGGTGTACGTTTCAAACTTGTAACCATAATATATTCGGCGCGACAGGCAAAATGACCAGATGACATTTAAAAACAACTCATGTTATAATTTTGACGAGTGAGAACAGGCGCTCGTCAATTTATTTTGACTCAATATCGACCCGGTGAGGGGCCCGTCCCAAGAGGTATCCGTCTCAGGAAGGGGTATGTCCCAAGAAAAGGGGTCTGTCCCAAGGAGGGGACTATCCCAAAGAGGAGGGGTCCGTTCCAAGGAGTGGTCCGTCCCAAGAGGAGGGGTCCATTCCAGGGAGGTGTATTAGCACTTGACAGGTGTGCTTGATGTAATGATCACCACTTATCAATATTTGGTTTTGTTTACCCTCGCCCTAACTATTGTTATAGGGCGAGCATTAAAGTATGGGAGTTTAAAATAAAATATCACAGTATTATATTAATGGCGTGAGGGTTGCCTAGTGTCTGGTAGATTAAAAAGGATTAAAAATAAAACAACATAAAGATGATTATGAATTACTGGTGTATTGACAATAGGCTATTATATAATGTACAGGTGGTTTTATTATCTGTGTTGTATTTATGTGCTGAGATGAATGTGTAGTAAAAGTTGTTTTATATAAAATATCAGTTTACACTTCCTTTCCACTTGACGGGTGTGTTCTAGATATATAGTATCACCACTTGACAGGTGCGTCCTAAATATAATGATCACCACTTGACAGGTGCGTTCTAAATATAATTATCACCACTTGACAGGTGCGTTCTAAATATAATGATCACCACTTGACAGGTGCGTCCTAAATATAATGATCACCACTTGACAGGTGCGTCCTAAATATAATGATCACCACTTGACAGGTGTGCTAGATATAATGATCACCACTTGACAGGTGCGTCCTAAATATAATGATCACCACTTGACAGGTGTGCTAGATATAATGATCACCACTTGACAGGTGCGTCCTAAATATAATGATCACCACTTGACAGGTGCGTCCTAAATATAATTATCACCACTTGACAGGTGTTCTAGATATAATTATCACCACTTGACAGGTGTGTTCTAGATATAACTATCACCACTTGACAGGTGTTCTAGATATAATTATAACCGCTTGACAGGTGTGTCACAAATATAATTATCACCACTTGACAGGTGTGCTAGATATAATTATCACCACTTGACAGGTGTGTCCTAAATATAATTATCACCACTTGACAGGTGTTCTAGATATAATTATCACCTCTTGACAGGTGTTCTAGATATAATGATCACCACTTGACAGGTGTGCTAGATATAATGATCACCACTTGACAGGTGCGTCCTAAATATAATGATCACCACTTGACAGGTGTGCTAGATATAATGATCACCACTTGACAGGTGCGTCCTAAATATAATGATCACCACTTGACAGGTGCGTCCTAAATATAATTATCACCACTTGACAGGTGTTCTAGATATAATTATCACCACTTGACAGGTGTGTTCTAGATATAACTATCACCACTTGACAGGTGTTCTAGATATAATTATAACCGCTTGACAGGTGTGTCACAAATATAATTATCACCACTTGACAGGTGTGCTAGATATAATTATCACCACTTGACAGGTGTGTCCTAAATATAATTATCACCACTTGACAGGTGTTCTAGATATAATTATCACCTCTTGACAGGTGTTCTAGATATAATTATCACCGCTTGACAGGTGTGCTAGATATAATTATCACCACTAGACTGGTGTGATAGATGTAATTATCACCACTTGACAGGTGTGCTAGATATAATTATCACCACTTGACAGGTATGCTAGATGTAATTATCACTACTTGACAGGAGTGCTAGATATAATTATCATAACTTGACAGGTGTGTTCTAGATAAACTAGTAATTACAAAGATGCAGCTAAACTTAAGGAGGTCACAAAACAACATTAAGAATTTCTATTTTATTTTATCTTTATACATATTTGTTTAATCTGTTATCATAATGACAGCATGTATTCCAGGCTGTAAGAAGAATACATTTACACAAAAGTTTTACTTTTTCCTGAAAACTGTTGACAAATAAGACCGTAAACTGTATGTTTTATCTATACATTGGAATTCTTACAGTCCTTAAAATCCAGATAAGTTGAGTTAAACTGTGGACATTTTACTATTTATTGAAGAATTTTGTACGTCTGATATCTAATTGGATGGACAATTTATGTTGAAACTTACCTACCAAACTCCAGACAAACATGTTTAAAAACAAAAGTATTAAGGGCTTTGCTTTGTTAAACCAAAGGGTTACTGAATATTAAGAATATAACAATGTACAACAGTGTATGTAACAATGCTTAACTACAAAAAATACACACAAAACCAGAGTAATACGGAAGATGTTATTTTCACACTGGACCCTTTACAAATATGGGTTACTTTAGAATAGAACATATTCATAATGCAAGAAACAAACATGAAACATGTGTAAATGCACAAATTTAACTAATTTTGGATTTATCTCAGAACTAGTTGTACATATGTATCTTTGGCAGAAACTTTTCCAACCATTCTCATCATTGGAAATAAATTAATGTATATTTAACATGTTATCTCTGATCATTCTCTTTTTATACTTAACCAGTTCTAAAATCTTGATTACCTAAGCTTACAACAACTTGCACAGTGTTTCAACTTTCAACAGAACCTATGTTATGATTTTGACATATTTCAACCAGAGCTTAACAATTTATTTGGATTAACAACATCCAAATCTTGTTTTGGATGGTTTAGTAAAGATTACACTGTTTCACTAGAGTAAGTATGGCTTAGACAGAAGCTGGTAACAACTTCAATTCTGGAATTAAAGAATATGCTCTAAACTGTCTTGAATAAACATCTTTAATTAATTAAAACACCATGACAACATACATTAAGAAATAATGTAGTCTGTATTTCAACAATGCTACCACTGTTTTAACTTCTTGTCATTTGGTCAATTCAATGAAAATGTAAAACAAAAATTAAAAAACAACACAACATTATGAAGCAATGATTATCTCAGTTCTGAACTTTATATTACACAACAGATTATAAGTATGTTGTATTTGTTGAGACACATTCTTTCAATCAGTCTTGTAGCCATGTTGGACAGACTGTAACATCATGTCAGCCCTATGTACCATCCAACATCACCATGACATCAAATGCTGACATGAGTTATCCAGAGCTGGAGGAGCTAGAGCTAGAGCTGCGAGCCTTTCTGTCTTTCCGACGGCGTCGCAGTGATCCAGAGCTATGACTTGAGTCACTGCTACTGGAGCTGGCGCGATCCTTACGAACCTGACGTCGTCTCCGTGTTGGGCTGGATGAGGGAGAGTGGCTGGCAGAGGAGGAACTTGAGCTCTTCCTGGGAATGAGAAATAGAAGTGCTATTGGTAGATTTGTTGTGTATCTCTAAAATAAATCTATAAAAATGAAGATTGCTTTTAAAAAAACAGTATGGTTAATAGAGGATTGATTTCCACTTTGGTATAAAAGTGAGACGGTTTTGTTATTTTTGAATACAAATAAAGAATAAAAAATCTTTCACACAAATACAACAAGGCAGGGCAGATATATTTTCCTAACGGTCAAGCCAGTGTGTGTTTACTTTTACCTGTTAGGAATGACTGGTCACTCAAGGAGGAGAAAAGCTTTGTTTAAAGATCATTTTGGGAAATATCAACATGTAAAAAAGTATACAATGCTTACTATGTCATATATAACTGTTATTATTATAAGATACACTTATTTTTAAACAATGCAATTTAAACAATATATTTATTTGAAAAGCTGAAAAGCTGCAGGTGCTGTAAAATAGAAGTTACTAGAAAATGTTGTCTTGATGGCTGATATGAGAACACTGATGGCCCTGAAAAATTCACCTGAGGTCCCTGGCCTTCAGTTTGCTAAAAAATCTAAGTTCAAGACTAAATGTGCACAACCATGTCTTTTGGCATGAAATCCTTGCACAACAGTGACTTCATGCAGACATGTTTTCATAAAGAACAAGTACAAGAGGTTAAAACTGTTCCTTTTGTCTTGTTGCATACATCTTTCTTCGAAAGAAACAATTCACTTACTTACCCTTTGTGCATTATTTATTTTTGTCTGGTCAGTTCACAAAAGCAATTGTGTTTCATTTATTTTAAAAATCTTCAATCACATATACATGTATTTGTACAGGTATATAAGTGTAGCTCTCCAATCACATATACATGTATTTGTACAGTTACAATTGTAATTCTCCAATCACATTTGTACATATATAAGTGTAGCTCTCCAATCAAATATACATGTATTTGTACAGGTATAACTGTAAATCTCCAATCACATTATACATGTATCTGTACAGGTACAATTGTAAATCTCCAATCACATATACATGTATTTGTACAGGTATAAGTGTAACTCTCTAATCACATATACATGTATTTGTTCAGGTACAATTGTAAATCTCCAATCACATATACATGTATTTGTACAGGTATAACTGTAAATCTCCAATCACATATACATGTATTTGTACAGGTATAACTGTAAATCTCCAATCACAACATACATGTATTTGTACAGGTACAATTGTAAATCTCCAATCACATATACATGTATTTGTACAGGTATAACTGTAAATCTCCAATCACATATACATGTATTTGTACAGGTACAATTGTAAATCTCCAATCACATATACATGTATTTGTACAGGTATAAATGTAAATCTCCAAGCACATATACATGTATTTGTACAGGTACAATTGTAAATCTCCAATCACATATACAAGTATTTCTACAGGTACAATTGTAAATCTCCAAGCACATATACATGTATTTGTACAGGTACAATTGCAAATCTCCAAGCACATATACATGTATTTGTACAGGTATAATTGTAAATCTCAAATCACATATACATGTATTTGTACAGAAACAATTGTAAATCTCCAATCACATTATACATGTATTTGTACAGGTACTATTGTAAATCTCAAATCACATATACATGTATTTGTACAGAAAGAATTGTAAATCTCCAATCACATTATACATGTATGTACAGGTACAATTGTAAATCTCCAATCACATATACATGTATTCGTACAGGTAAAAGTGTAAATCTCCAATCACATATACATGTATTTGTACAGGTACAATTGTAAATCTCCAATCACATTATACATGTATTTGTACAGGTAAAAGTGTAAATCTCCAATCACATATACATGTTTTTGTACAGGTACAATTGTAAATCTCAAATCACATATACATGTATTTGTACAGAAACAATTGTAAATCTCCAATCACATTATACATGTATTTGTACAGAAACAATTGTAAATCTCCAATCACATTATACATGTATTTGTACAGAAACAATTGTAAATCTCCAATCACATATACATGTATTCGTACAGGTAAAAGTGTAAATCTCCAATCACATATACATGTATTTGTACAGAAACAATTGTAAATCTCCAATCACATTATACATGTATTTGTACAGAAACAATTGTAAATCTCCAATCACATATACATGTATTCGTACAGGTAAAAGTGTAAATCTCCAATCACATATACATGTTTTTGTACAGGTACAATTGTAAATCTCAAATCACATATACATGTATTTGTACAGAAACAATTGTAAATCTCCAATCACATTATACATGTATTTGTACAGGTACAATTGTAAATCTCCAATCACATTATACATGTATTCGTACAGGTAAAAGTGTAACTCTCCAATCACAACATACATGTATTTGTACAGGTACAATTGTAAATCTCAAATCACATATACATGTATTTGTACAGAAACAATTGTAAATCTCCAATCACATTATACATGTGTTTGTACAGGTACAATTGTAAATCTCCAATCACATTATACATGTATTCGTACAGGTAAAAGTGTAACTCTCCAATCACAACATACATGTATTTGTACAGGTACAATTGTAAATCTCAAATCACATATACATGTATTTGTACAGAAACAATTGTAAATCTCCAATCACATTATACATGTATTTGTACAGAAACAATTGTAAATCTCCAATCACATATACATGTATTTGTACAGGTACAATTGTAAATCTCCAATCACATATACATGTATTCGTACAGGTAAAAGTGTAAATCTCCAATCACATATACATGTATTTGTACAGGTACAATTGTAAATCTCCAATCACATATACATGTATTCGTACAGGTAAAAGTTTTACTCTCCAATCACATATACATGTATTTGTACAGAAACAATTGTAAATCTCCAATCACATTATACATGTATTTGTACAGGTAAAAGTGTAAATCTCCAATCACATATACATGTATTTATACAGGTACAAGTGTAAATCTCCAATCACATATACATGTATCTGTACAGGAACAATTGTAAATCTCCAATCACATATACATGTATTTGTACAGGAACAATTGTAAATCTCCAATCACATATACATGTATTTGTACAGGTACAATTGTAAATCTCCAATCACATATACATGTATTCGTACAGGTAAAAGTTTTACTCTCCAATCACATATACATGTATTTGTACAGGTATAGTTGTAAAAACTGATATTTCATCTATTATGAAATTTTAGTATTATTCAGGTAAATGCCTAATAAACCCTTAGCAAATTGTTTTAAAAAACTAACTCAACACTATAGTTGTGAATGTGACATTATTTAAGGCATAATAATTATATTTGTTTCAGATGTTTGTCTTTTTGAATTGTAATATAAGACCACACTGATTTTTACAAGTAAGCACAATGTTTGAATGATGGAATTTTTATTGAATTAGCTTAAAACTGATTGTATTGCTGTCGACATATCACACCTTAATATTTCTGTAACCAGGTGCTGTGAATACAATGCTGTGATTGTATTACTGTCAACATACAACACCTTAATATTTCTGTAACCAGGTGCTGTGAATACAATGCTGTGATTGTATTACTGTCAACATACAACACCTTAATATTTCTGTAACCAGGTGCTGTGAATACAATACTGTGATTGTATTACTGTCAACATACAACACCTTAATATTTCTGTAACCAGGTGCTGTGAATACAATGCTGCGATTGTATTGCTGTCAATATACCACACCTTAATATTTCTGTAACCAGGTGCTGTGAATACAATGCTGTGATTGTATTACTGTCAACATACAACACCTTAATATTTCTGTAACCAGGTGCTGTGAATACAATGCTGCGATTGTATTGCTGTCAATATACCACACCTTAATATTTCTGTAACCAGGTGCTGTGAATACAATGCTGTGATTGTATTACTGTCAATATACAACACCTTAATATTTCTGTAACCAGGTGCTGTGAATACAATGCTGTGATTGTATTGCTGTCAATATACCACACCTTAATATTTCTGTAACCAGGTGCTGTGAATACAATGCTGTGATTGTATTACTGTCAACATACAACACCTTAATATTTCTGTAACCAGGTGCTGAGAATACAATGCTGTGATTGTATTGCTGTCAACATACCACACCTTAATATTTCTGTAACCAGGTGCTGTGAATACAATGCTGTGATTGTATTGCTGTCAATATACCACACCTTAATATTTCTGTAACCAGGTGCTGTGAATACAATGCTGTGATTGTATTACTGTCAATATACCACACCTTAATATTTCTGTAACCAGGTGCTGTGAATACAATGCTGTGATTGTATTGATGTCGATATACCACACCTTAATATTTCTGTAACCAGGCGCTGTGAATACAATGCTGTGATTGTATTGCTGTCAATATACCACACCTTAATATTTCTGTAACCAGGTGCTGTGAATACAATGCTGTGATTGTATTGCTGTCAATATACCACACCTTAATATTTCTGTAACCAGGCGCTGTGAATACAATGCTGTGATTGTATTGCTGTCAATATACCACACCTTAATATTTCTGTAACCAGGTGCTGTGAATTCAATGCTGTGATTGTATTGCTGTCAATATAAAACACCTTAATATTTCTGTAACCAGGTGCTGTGAATACAATGCTGTGATTGTATTGATGTCGATATACCACACCTTAATATTTCTGTAACCAGGTGCTGTGAATACAATGCTGTGATTGTATTGCTGTCAATATACCACACCTTAATATTTCTGTAACCAGGCGCTGTGAATACAATGCTGTGATTGTATTGCTGTCAATATACCACACCTTAATATTTCTGTAACCAGGTGCTGTGAATACAATGCTGTGATTGTATTGCTGTCAATATACAACACCTTAATATTTCTGTATCCAGGTGCTGTGAATACAATGCTGTGATTGTATTGCTGTCAATATACCACACCTTAATATTTCTGTAACCAGGTGCTGTGAATACAATGCTGATTGTATTACTGTCGCCATACCACACCTTAATATTTCTGTAACCAGGTGCTGTGAATACAATGCTGTGATTGTATTACTGTCAATATACCACACCTTAATATTTCTGTAACCAGGTGCTGAGAATACAATGCTGTGATTGTATTGCTGTCAATATACCACACCTTAATATTTCTGTAACCAGGTGCTGTGAATACAATGCTGTGATTGTATTACTGTCAACATACAACACCTTAATATTTCTGTAACCAGGTGCTGTGAATACAATGCTGTGATTGTATTGCTGTCAACATACAACACCTTAATATTTCTGTAACCAGGTGCTGTGAATACAATGCTGTGATTGTATTGCTGTCAATATACCACACCTTAATATTTCTGTAACCAGGTGCTGTGAATACAATGCTGTGATTGTATTGCTGTCAATATACCACACCTTAAAATTTCTGTAACCAGAAGGTGTGAATACAATGCTGTGATTGTATTACTGTCAACATACAACACCTTAATATTTCTGTAACCAGGTGCTGTGAATACAATGCTGTGATTGTATTACTGTCAATATACAACACCTTAAAATTTCTGTAACCAGAAGGTGTGAATACAATGCTGTGGTTGTATTACTGTCAACATACAACACCTTAATATTTCTGTAACCAGGTGCTGTGAATACAATGCTGTGATTGTATTGCTGTCAATATACCACACCTTAAAATTTCTGTAACCAGAAGGTGTGAATACAATGCTGTGGTTGTATTACTGTCAACATACAACACCTTAATATTTCTGTAACCAGGTGCTGTGAATACAATGCTGTGATTGTATTACTGTCAATATACAACACCTTAATATTTCTGTAACCAGGTGCTGTGAATACAATGCTGTGATTGTATTGCTGTCAACATACCACACCTTAATATTTCTGTAACCAGGTGCTGAGAATACAATGCTGTGATTGTATTGCTGTCAATATAAAACACCTTAATATTTCTGTAACCAGGTGCTGTGAATACAATGCTGTGATTGTATTGCTGTCAATATACCACACCTTAATATTTCTGTAACCAGGTGCTGTGAATACAATGCTGTGATTGTATTACTGTCAACATACAACGCCTTAATATTTCTGTAACCAGGTGCTGTGAATACAATGCTGTGATTGTATTACTGTCAATATACAACACCTTAATATTTCTGTAACCAGGTGCTGTGAATACAATGCTGTGATTGTATTACTGTCAACATACAACACCTTAATATTTCTGTAACCAGGTGCTGTAAATACAATGCTGCGATTGCATTGCTGTCAATATACAACACCTTAATATTTCTGTAACCAGGTGCTGTGAATACAATGCTGTGATTGTATTACTGTCAACATACAACACCTCAATATTTCTGTAACCAGGTGCTGTAAATACAATGCTGCGATTGCATTGCTGTCAATATACAACACCTTAATATTTCTGTAACCAGGTGCTGTGAATACAATGCTGTGATTGTATTGCTGTCAATATACAACACCTTAATATTTCTGTAACCAGGTGCTGTGAATACAATGCTGTGATTGTATTGCTGTCAATATACCACACCTTAATATTTCTGTAACCAGGTGCTGTGAATACAATGCTGTGATTGTATTGCTGTCAATATACCACACCTTAATATTTCTGTAACCAGGTGCTGTGAATACAATGCTGTGATTGTATTGCTGTCAATATACCACACCTTAATATTTCTGTAACCAGGTGCTGTGAATACAATGCTGTGATTGTATTGCTGTCAATATACAACACCTTAATATTTCTGTAACCAGGTGCTGTGAATACAATGCTGTGATTGTATTACTGTCAACATACAACGCCTTAATATTTCTGTAACCAGGTGCTGTGAATACAATGCTGTGATTGTATTGCTGTCAATATACCACACCTTAATATTTCTGTAACCAGGTGCTGTGAATACAATGCTGTGATTGTATTACTGTCAATATACAACACCTTAATATTTCTGTAACCAGGTGCTGTGAATACAATGCTGTGATTGTATTGCTGTCAATATACAACACCTTAATATTTCTGTAACCAGGTGCTGTGAATACAATGCTGTGATTGTATTACTGTCAACATACAACGCCTTAATATTTCTGTAACCAGGTGCTGTGAATACAATGCTGTGATTGTATTGCTGTCAACATACCACACCTTAATATTTCTGTAACCAGGTGCTGTGAATACAATGCTGTGATTGTATTACTGTCAACATACAACGCCTTAATATTTCTGTAACCAGGTGCTGTGAATACAATGCTGTGATTGTATTGCTGTCAATATACCACACCTTAATATTTCTGTAACCAGGTGCTGTGAATACAATGCTGTGATTGTATTACTGTCAACATACAACGCCTTAATATTTCTGTAACCAGGTGCTGTGAATATAATGCTGTGATTGTATTGCTGTCAATATACCACACCTTAATATTTCTGTAACCAGGTGCTGTGAATACAATGCTGTGATTGTATTACTGTCAACATACAACGCCTTAATATTTCTGTAACCAGGTGCTGTGAATACAATGCTGTGATTGTATTGCTGTCAATATACCACACCTTAATATTTCTGTAACCAGGTGCTGTGAATACAATGCTGTGATTGTATTGCTGTCAATATACCACACCTTAATATTTCTGTAACCAGGTGCTGTGAATACAATGCTGTGATTGTATTGCTGTCAATATACCACACCTTAATATTTCTGTAACCAGGTGCTGTGAATACAATTCTGTGATTGTATTACTGTCAACATACAACACCTTAATATTTCTGTAACCAGATTTGGTGCACAAAGGTTTTTGTTGATGATTCATCATTTTTATTTTTATTGTATGTTTATACTTTTAAGTGGTACTAAATATGCGGCTATGAAATTGTACTTCATTAAACATATGCCACGGAGTCAAAATGCTGGCCTCACCTGAATTTTTGGCTGCATAAGTGTTTGTTTGTTAAAACTGTTCTTAGACTCTATTTTCATAAAATGCATCAATATTTCTACACTGACAACATGTAATTTACGGAAATGTCAAGATTGTAAATCAAATACTAGGTGAGACATATTTGACCATTTCCTCTTTCCTCTGTTTGTAAACACTAGCAATCATTGATGACAGAAGCAAAGTTCAGTGGTTTATCAAACAGCCCTCAGTTTACCACACTTATGTAGGCTGTAGATGAAACTGAATATTTTACATTTCCAGCCTGCTTCGGAATTGCTAAAATGGTTGCCTCTTTTCTCGTGCTTTCTGTGTTTTTTTACAGTCAACCTCAAAGAGTTTCCAAGCGATTGATTCTATTATAGCACATTGAGTTTTATTATTCTTGCTTGAACCTGTGTTCGCACCGTTTCATTATTTAACCACTTTCACAATCTCTACACTAGAAAACATCAAAAGCACAACTTTAATAATATATTGCTACATGTTTTCCAGCATACGCCTGCGGCAACACCCACCACCCCATATATATCTAGATTGATCTATTCCTTCATCAAAGCCATTTATTCACAAAATGCTACTATCTTATTCCGCGTTGAAATAATGTGAATTTTGAGCGTAAGTTTCATTTGTACGTAATTTTACTTTGCAATAACAGCAACAGTCTCCATAATTTCTACTGAACAGGTTATTAACAGAAAAACAACTAATATTCTTGCAAGGATGACACCAATTAATCCTCCTATGACCTACTTTTTGATGCTGAATAGTTTGGTGCAGAAAATAAGCACAGCATGAACCCTATATACCTTAGAGCTTCGCTTGACGCCATTAAAATCAAGGTCAAGATTCAAGTAACCTTGACCTTTGCACCATTGACCTTATAAGCAATAGAGGTCATCTTCTAATAATGGCTTATATCCATACTAATTTTAGGATTGTTGATGCATACACTCACTACATATTGATAGGAAATAAAGTCGAATAACGACCAACATACAGACAAACTGACAGACATGCAAATCAATCAATTAGCCCCCTCTTTTTTTGTAGCGGGTCAAAAAAAACCATATTGTTTTTCTTTCTTTGGGTTAAGGATATAGTAAAAAGTTGATTTTTACCATTTTAGCTAAAAAGCATAAGAAAATAACAGGAAAAATCAGTGCTGCTCTAACAGAAAATTTTTTTTACCTTCTCATTCTTTTCACTGGTGAACGACTCCTTTTGGCTGCTCTTGAATTGCGACTCCTACAGAAAACAATTGAATAGTTAATATATCTTTTACCATGAGATGCAACTCCTATATAATATTTCCTACACTGAATATATTCATTGTAACTGTGTTTATTATTGTAAAAAAAAGGGGAAAAAAACAAAAGTGAACAGGAAAAGACTGCTTGAAACTAAAAGCATGTCCCAGATTTATAACAATTATGATAAAGTATAAGTTAGACAACTTAATTAGCCAGGGAACATATGTCTAGTTGAGGCATTTGATTGAAATAGTTTTAAATGCAGTAACCTTATAGTTGTACGTTTTTCCTGTAAATACACATCTTTCCCATATAGACATTTACCTTGATCTAGACCTGCTGGACTTCTTACGTGGAGACTTTGACCTTCTGGGAGACTTTGACCTTCTTGTTGACCTTCTAGGTGACCTTGATCTTCTTGGTGACCTCCTTGGGGATCGTCGTCTGGGTGATGGTGATCGACGCCGTGGTGATGGTGACCGTCGTCTTGGTGATGGGGACCTTCTTCGTGGCGATGGTGACCTTCTCCGTGGTGATGGTGACCTTCTGCGTCTCAGTGACCTTGACCTACGTCTGGCAGGGGACCGTCGCCGTGGTGACCTGGAACCAGAAGATGACCTCCGTCTAGATCGCTTGGGAGATTGTCTTGGTGATCGTCTTGGTGATCGCCGTGGTGACCGTCGAGGTGAACGCCTCTGTATGGATTGTCTGGAAGAGCCTGACCTGCCTCTCTCATGCCGTGGTGATGGAGACACCTTCCTTCTGCTGGACCTGTCAGGAGATCGGGACCTGCTGCGTTTGGACTCTGAGCGTTTATCTCTGGAAGATTGCCTTGAGGACTCTTGTCGCTCACGAGACTTTGACCTTGACCTACGTTTGGATGAGGACGACTCTCTCCTTGTCTTTGGCTCAACTTTTCCTGCAGGAGCTGGCATTTGCTGTTCACTTTTTGAAGTAGAGGCATCATCTTGTAAGCTGATGTCAGATTTACTTGTGGCAGGAACAGGTATATCTGCTGTGATCACTTTGGGCAAGATTTGTACAGGCTTAACTACGCCTACTGGGCCTTTGACAGGGCTTGACTCAAAGACAGAAGCAATTTTTGATGGAGTGATGATTTTTTCTTCCAGTACTTCCTCAGTGTTTGCAACAACCCCTTTTACAGGTGAAACCTTTTCAGTTTTTAATGACAGTAAAACCTCTGAAACTTTCGGTTCAAGCATTGCCTGGGGTATGGATGGTGTTTGGACCTGAAAATCTTCAGATTTCTTGGATGTGTCCATCACCTCTCTCTTGACCTTGTCAGATGGTAGGGCTGGTCTCCTTGGGCTGTCATCCCCCTGCGTTGGGGAGTTAGGGCTGTATTTCTCTGCCTCAGTTGTCACTGAACCCTTGTCCTCCAGGCTGTCAGTCTTATCAGCCTTCTGTGCGGGTTCCGATCTGTCCCAGCGTCCTCGCTTTTGTCTAAAAGCAAGAGAAAACCTTCTAAACATCAGGATACATGCAGCATCGAAGAATGTTACCTACACAATTATGGTCATATTTGTGATGTTAAGCTAACTAGTGAAGGAAGACCCAAGACTTATGGTAGAACCAATGGCTTTCCTCTGATCAGCTGAAAAGCCCTGACCAGGATTTGAACCCAAGCAGTGAGGGGCTGAAGTGAACCACTAGGGTGACCTGCAGCAATGCAGTGGTTCTACCCAGGCATTTGTCTCAGGCCATCCTTCAGCAATAATAGCTAGAAAACATCATAATGATGATTTAATTTAAACAAAGAAAAATAACGAAAAAAATAAAATAATAAGCTAATAATAAGCTAGGGAGTATATCATTTCCATTTAAATTTTTGTATTGACCTCTGTAAACTGCCCTAAGACCTGATAGAATCACCTAACCTTGCAAGTTCCGATGCAGCCTCAGCCACCTCAGAGATGCTGGGTAGTGGAGGTGTCTTCAGGGAAGACAGGCTGGCCTCATCTGTGTCATTGCTGGGTACCTGCAGCAATATACATAGGTAAAACATTATATCATGCTTCTAGACTTGTTATTTCATTGCAGGACACCTACAGGGATATACATAGAAGAAACATTATATCATGCTTCTAGACTTGTTATTTCATTGCAGGACACCTGCAGGGATATACATAGGTGAAACATTATATCATGCTTCTAGACTTGTTATTTCATTGCGGGACACCTGCAGGAATATACATAGGTGAAACATTATATCATGCTTCTAGACTTGTTATTTCATTGCAGGACACATGCAGGGATATACATAGGTGAAACATTATATCATGCTTCTAGACTTGTTATTTCATTGCAGGACACCTGGAGGGATATACATAGGTGATACATTATATCATGCTTCTAGACTTGTTATTTCATTGCAGGACACCTGCAGGGATATACATAGGTGAAACATTATATCATGCTTCTAGACTTGTTATTTCATTGCAGGACACCTGCAGGGATATACATAGGTGAAACATTATATCATGCTTCTAGACTTGTTATTTCATTGCAGGACACCTGGAGGGATATACATAGGTGAAACATTATATCATGCTTCTAGACTTGTTATTTAATTGCGGGACACCTGCAGGGATATACATAGGTGAAACATTATACCATGCTTCTAAACTTGTTATTTCATTGCAGGACACCTGGAGGGATATACATAGGTGAAACATTATATCATGCTTCTAGACTTGTTATTTCATTGCAGGACACCTGCAGGGATATACATAGGTGAAACATTATATTATGCTTCTAGACTTGTTATTTAATTGCGGGACACCTGCAGCAATATACATAGGTGAAACATTATATCATGCTTCTAGACTTGTTATTTCACTGCAGGACACCTGCAGGGATATACATAGGTGAAACATTCTACCATGCTTCTAGACTTGTTATTTCATTGCAGGACACCTGCAGGGATATACATAGGTGAAACATTATATCATGCTTCTAGACTTGTTATTTCATTGCAGGACACCTACAGGGATATACATAGGTGATACATTATATCATGCTTCTAGACTTGTTATTTCATTGCAGGACACCTGGAGGGATATACATAGGTGAAACATTATATCATGCTTCTAGACTTGTTATTTCATTGCAGGACACCTGCAGGGATATACAATGGTGAAACATTATATCATGCTTCTAGACTTGTTATTTCATTGCAGGACACCTGCAGGGATATACATAGGTGAAACATTATATCATGCTTCTAGACTTGTTATTTCATTGCAGGACACCTGCAGGGATATACAATGGTGAAACATTATATCATGCTTCTAGACTTGTTATTTCATTGCAGGACACCTGCAGGGATATACATAGAAGAAACATTATATCATGCTTCTAGACTTGTTATTTATTTGTGGGGCACCTGCAGGATCTATTCATAAAGTTGTAAAATAAATAAAAAGTACAGATGGCAATGGTTAACCTCTTCCTAAATGTTAAAATATTACAAATACTGTAACTAGCTTATCGTTCTTACTTACAATGTATGTAATATGTCTGGATTATGTTTATATTTTTTCACTATTTGAGTATATATATCTCAAAATCATTTGTTGAAGTGACACCAACACTCCTGCTAACCTGTTTGAAATGATCTGGTGGGAGATGTTGTCAGGATAACCCCCTGATGCAACTGACCTTAAATATAAGTCCCATTGTCACCAACTGCCAGTTTAAACCCATAACGTCCCCTAACTGAATCGACATTTCTTATGTCAAAGCTGCTTGTGAGTAAATGGCGAAAAAATTGATCTAGGAGTTTTTACAATATAACATTATATCAGAATGTCTAGTCATTTAGTATTGATCATGCATTCTCATATATAGGTGAACACCAATTTCATCTTTAGTTCTTATTGACTGAGTCATCTTCATCATTCATACTCAAAATGGCAAAAAATTATATTTAACTTCGCAACATTTAAGTAAGTGGCATTTTTTCTTACATTTAAATGTGATCTATTTCTTACTGTCAAAAAGTTGAAATTAATACTGTTGAAGTAAATATAGATTACCATCATTTTACTTTAAAATAACATAAAGCATTTGAACAGTAGCTTGTGAAGATTTGCAAAACTAAATTGGAAGCACAGAATAAACCTGTGTTAGTGAATGGCCCATCATAATCTCAGTACCAATATAAAATGATAACATTCTTATGGTTAACTGGGTTAAAACATTTGAAAAGGTTAAGTGGTTACTGATTTTGTAACCGTAGCCATTCTTAATAAAATGTTTAGTATAGGTTAATAACAAATGTAGCAGACTGGTTTCGCTGACTCTCACCATTGGTTGGGGCACGACAGGACTATGGTCCTCCTTGTCCAGATCTTCTGGGTCCGGGGGAGGCTGCCATTTGATCCGCTCCTGCAAACAGAAACATCAACAATAACAGATCCTCCTCTTATTGACAGTTTAAACACAGTAGCACCCACAGGTGAGTGGTTAATGACTCTTATTGACAGTTTAAACACAGTAGCACCCACAGGTGAGTGTTTAATGAAAGTCTTATTGACAGTTTAAACACAGTAGCACCCACAGGTGAGTGGTTAATGACTCTTACTGACAGTTTAAACACAGTAGCACCCACAGGTGAGTGGTTAATGAAAGTCTTACTGACAGTTTAAACACAGTAGCACCCACAGGTAAGTGGTAAATGACTCTTACTGACAGTTTAAACACAGTAGCACCCACAGGTGAGTGGTTAATGACTCTTACTGCACCCACAGGTGAGTGTTTAATGACTCTTACTGACAGTTTAAACATAGTAGCACCCATAGGTGAGTGGTTTATGACTCTTACTGACAGTTTAAACACAGGAGCACCCACAGGTGAGTGGTAAATGACTCTTACTGCACCCACAGGTGAGTGGTTAATGACTCTTACTGACAATTTAAACACAGTAGCACCCACAGGTGAGTGGTTAATGAAAGTCTTACTGACAGTTTAAACACAGTAGCACCCACAGGTGAGTGGTTAATGACTCTTACTGCACCCACAGGTGAGTGGTTAATGACTCTTACTGACAGTTTAAACACAGTAGCACCCACAGGTGAGTGGTTAATGAAAGTCTTACTGACAGTTTAAACACAGTAGCACCCACAGGTAAGTGGTAAATGACTCTTACTGACAGTTTAAACACAGTAGCACCCACAGGTGAGTGGTTAATGACTCTTACTGACAGTTTAAACAAAGTAGCACCCACAGGTGATTGGTTAATGACTCTTACTGACAGTTTAAACACAGTAGCACCCACAGGTGAGTGGTTAATGACTCTTACTGCACCCACAGGTGAGTGGTTAATGACTCTTACTGACAATTTAAACACAGTAGTACCCACAGGTGAGTGGTTAATGACTCTTACTGCACCCACAGGTGAGTGGTTAATGACTCTTACTGACAATTTTAACACAGTAGCACCCACAGGTGAGTGGTTAATGAAAGTCTTACTGACAGTTTAAACACAGTAGCACCCACAGGTAAGTGGTTAATGACTCTTACTGCACCCACAGGTGAGTGGTTAATGACTCTTACTGACAGTTTAAACACAGTAGCACCCACAGGTGAGTGGTTAATGACTCTTACTGCACCTACAGGTGAGTGGTAAATGACTCTTACTGACAGTTTAAACACAGTAGCACCCACAGGTGAGTGGTTAATGACTCTTACTGCACCCACAGGGGAGTGGTTAATGACTCTTACTGACAGTTTAAACACAGTAGCACCCACAGGTGGGTGGTTAATGACTCTTACTGCACCCACAGGTGAGTGGTTAATGACTCTTACTGACAGTTTAAACACAGTAGCACCCACAGGTGAGTGGTTAATGAAAGTCTTACTGACAGTTTAAACACAGAAGCACCCACAGGTAAGTGGTTAATGACTCTTACTGACAGTTTAAACACAGTAGCACCCACAGGTGAGTGGTTAATGACTCTTACTGCGCCCACAGGTGAGTGGTTAATGACTCTTATTGACAATTTAAACACAGTAGCACCCACAGGTGAGTGGTTAATGACTCTTACTGCACCCACAGGTGAGTGGTTAATGACTCTTACTGACAGTTTAAACACAGTAGCACCCACAGGTGAGTGGTTAATGACTCTTACTGCGCCCACAGGTGAGTGGTTAATGACTCTTACTGACAATTTAAACACAGTAGCACCCACAGGTGAGTGGTTAATGACTCTTACTGCACCCACAGGTGAGTGGTTAATGACTCTTACTGACAGTTTAAACACAGTAGCACCCACAGGTGAGTGGTTAATGAAAGTCTTACTGACAGTTTAAACACAGTAGCCCCCACAGGTGAGTGGTTAATGACTCTTACTGACAGTTTAAACACAGTAGCCCCCACAGGTGAGTGGTTAATGACTCTGACTGACAGTTTAAACACAGTAGCACCCACAGGTGAGTGGTTAATGACTCTTACTGACAGTTTAAACACAGTAGCACCCACAGGTGAGTGGTAAATGACTTTTACTGACAGTTTAAACACAGTAGCACCCACAGGTGAGTGGTTAATGACTCTTACTGCACCCACAGGTAAGTGGTTAATGAAAGTCTTACTGACAGTTTAAACACAGTAGCACCCACAGGTGAGTGGTTAATGACTCTTACTGCACCCACAGGTGAGTGGTAAATGACTCTTACTGACAGTTTAAACACAGTAGCATCCACAGGTGAGTGGTTAATGAAAGTTATGTACTTACTTTTCTTATCATAACGCTATCCATTAAAAGTGAAATTTAAGTGTTTAAAGAAACATCCCTTACTTTTAGCCAATTACAGCTGTGAGTTCCATCAAAGGACCTTAAAGTCTTAAAGTTCTACTCAACTTCTTACAGCAGGATTAATGAAGTTTAAATACACAAGAGACCAAACAAAGAAAAACCTACCATTAATCAGATAAAATACCAAGATAGTAATTTTAAATATTGCAGACTATGAACTTTTAACAATGGTCAATTAAAAAAAACGTCGATTAAAAAAACACCCAGAAAAGTAAAAAATCTAGACTGATTACAGAAATACACAATTACCAATTACAATAAATCATGCTAGCCACCCACCTCTACTTTCTTCTTCTCTTTCTTTCTCTCTTCCTCATCTAAAGAGTTCTTTCTATCCTCTGAACTTGACCTTGAGGAGCTCCGTGATGACGACCTTGAACTGTCGGAGCTCACTGACCTCTTATCTCTTCGAGGGCTGGGAGAATGGACAGGCCGGGCGGTCACATTAGGGTCATCCAGGTGATACTGGATCTTGGCTGCTGGTAGTACCTCGGACTTACTTTCCTGAGGTCGTGGAGGGGAGGGCACTGGGAAATGTACAGTATATATGGAATGTTATATCGTCCAGATACATAATATTTTACATGTTTTTTTAAGATTGGATTTATTATTCAAAGAACAATATTTCAGTAATTTTGAGATGAACTTAAACTGAAGTTATACAGCTTTCATTTTTACTGTGGTAGCATCCCTTGAACACTTGGCAGAATACCACAGTCAGTCACATTATCCTGACTCCAGGTAGATCAGTTATTGAACTTCCCTTATAATTGTCTAAGCATAAGTAGGAAAGTTATGTTCTATTTTTACAACTTTCATACATCATTAACTGGATTTGAACTGGGGACCTACTGTAAGTGGAAACCACCAGCAAACCCTTTATATTATTTTTTATATTATATAAAAAACATGAAATATATACTGATATATCAGCTAATCAGTATCAGTATTTAAGAGACTTGGATACCTTTAATACAAACTTTTGACAGTCTCAAACTGAATAGTATTTTTATTCTTAATATCAACATATCAAACAAGGTGTTACAAGTCTGAGGCTCACAAAGGCAGTCTGGCATGTTCCGCAGTTATATCAGTAAAAAAAGTATTCTTCATGCAGAACCACTGCCAAAGGTGAGCTGGAAAACTCCGGCACTAATACCCTCTGACCATGTGGCTTTCTTACAGCAAGAAAGACAGTAACAAGTGAGGGACTAATTGAATTGACTGAAAACAAAAAATCACCATGGTGATAAAGCTTGACAACTGTAGTTTTAGAACAATCTGTTTGTGTATTATCATGTAGAACTATGCTTCATAGAAAACTAAAATAATGGACCCATGTATGTTACCTTTGACATCCAGCAAGGGTGGTGACTGTGTGACCTGGAGCATACTAGAGTTATCTCCCCCAACTGTGCTACCACCTAGGTACGGAGCCACTGGGGAGATGGCAGGCTGGTCACTGCAAATGAAGACAAGAACTGTGAGTGATTGATGATGAAACCATAAGACACTGCTTTGCCACATACCACAGAAAGTATGAACATAGTAGAAGAATAAAAATACAAACACATAAAAAATGTAGATAAAAAGAAAACTGAAGCAAGCATGATATGCCTATACTATAAGCAAGCAGGTTTGGTACTTATGATAGTTGTGAAGTTAACTGAAAATCCAACCAATGGTAGCCAAGATATATATGGCCAGTTTTTACCAACTATTCTTACGTAAGAATTGCTCAAGCCATGGATTTCAATCCACAATATCTGCATTATGTATTTAACTATGTGTCTGTATTTTGGCATGACACTTAAACTTTGCAACTTTGAGCATAAAATCACATTGAAACTTCATAAATAAGCTTATATTTGTTGGTATGAAAAATTATGACTTTGGCTTAAGACATTACTTTGGCTTTAGAATGGTTGGTGAATATAGGCCATATATTCAGGGCAGCAATTCATATAAAATAAAGTTGGTCATGACATGCTAATTGTACGCGCAATTTGGTTTGGTACATGAACTTAGTAAAGTTCAATGAAACTCCAACAAATGGAAGCCATGAAAAAGCCTGAATAAAATATTTTCAAGAAGTATGACAAACTTCACAAACTCATTTAAAATAATATTGGTCACAACATGCTAATTATATGGGCAACTGGGCTAAATACTTACCAGTCATGTAAAGATAAAGTTAAGGTAAGCAAGAAATTGCACAGACAAAACATAATTATCAATTATTAAGAAATTACAGAATCGCAGTAAGTCTGTTTAAATCTGTCATGATGAGCCTATGATAATGTACAAAGGGTCGTAATGCAATTAAAATAAAGCAGGTCAATGATTTCTGTGGAACTTTGCTTAGCATTTACCAGTTATGTAAAGTTAAATCAAAATCGGCCCAAGAGAGCTGCCATATATTTCCTCTCTTGGGGTAAAAAGATTGCATTAATATCCAAGGATAACTTGATTACTTTCAATTAAGCATATTTTATCTTTTTATTTTCCTGTAAACTATATGCTGCCATTACACATTAGAATTGACATCTGTGAGAATTGTTTCCCACACTATAATGTTGGGCTGAATGTCATGGAATATGTTTCTACACAAAGTAACACTTTATTCGTTCATTGAATATTAACATTGAAAGGTTTACCTATTATGTTCTTGTTGCATCAAATAACAATTCCTTTTATCAAGAAGACTAAGCAATGGAAAATACTCATTTTTCTTACTGACCTGTAGGAAGCCAGTCAGATCAAGTAAAAGTACCTTTTGTCTCCATTTTCTACTTGTTTGGACTTCCATGGTTTCTGGCCAGGTTTCCAGTGGGTGGGAGGGGGACTGTCGGACTTCATCCTCACCAGTCTGCAACAGGGAGTCAAACTGAGGTTAATACATCACAGCATGTTTCCACATATCTTCTTTGTACTGTGTGAATTGTATCTTTGGTGATTGTGGGTTAGCATTACTGTGTCACTATATAGGATCATTGGATGGTTTTATTTAATTTTGGTAGAATAAGATGCAAATAACTTAGGAATGTTAAGCTGGAAAGCTTGCTCATTTGAAAATACTAAGCGCATGTGGATAAAAATCAGCAAATGGATATGAGTAGTTAAGTCAATAATTTGACCCAGTTTCTAATTTTAGTCCTTTTATATGTTACCAACACAATTATGGTCATAATGGCAACACTCATCTGTATACTGAAGGGGAAATCTTACACAAATACATTGACAGACCCTCAATCAGGGTTGGAAATTTCTTGAAAAAGTTAATCATCCTGTACGACAAGTGAACTACATTTGTCACTCGTCCTACATGAAAAGTTACTCGTTCTATACTGAAATTTATTTTTTAACCAAAAAGCATTTGTAAAATGTAAAAAAACACAGACTTTGTAGCAACTCTCTGTAATAAAGTAGGACTACAATACAAACAAAGATCAAATGACTAGCGAGCAGCTGAAGTAAGGAAACTGTTAACAATTTAACAAAGTTTAGTCTGTATCAGTATCTGATGTAGTGGCCGTGTTCTTGGTTCTGTGTCCCCGAGGCCCCGTAAGCTTGTGGCCCTGAAGGTGCCTTGACCCTTTGGAGGAATCAATCCAATGAATGACACTGCTCATGGGAGACAAGTTCTTCAGTTCTGGCCCATCTGATTATTTTTTTTACTCATACGGTCGGAAAAGCAGTTTGAATTTTGAACTCATCCTGTAGCAGGTTTGACTCCTCATGACTAGCGAACGAGTGGAATTTTCTAACCCTGTAGATGCACCTTGCATTCAAATGTTCAACTCCAACAGGTATGTTTGCTGCCAAGATTTGGGGCCTGAGCTTTGACACTAAACTTTTATCAGATTTTTGATAAATTTTGGTTTAGAATGTATTAAAAAACTTTAAAAGCTTCTTGTCCTGCAATTTAAACAATGGAATTACAATGCAATTAATTACATTTTTTAAGAAACACATTGGTGCAACACAGTTCATGTCCAGCTGTTTTGGTGTAGGAAGACCTGAGACAAATTTCTGAAAGAACCACCTGTGCACAGAAAATCAGCTGGAAGACGTTCCTACATTAGGTCCTGATGACCAAAATTGGAGTCGACCCAAGCTGTGAAAGCCCAAGCAGTAACAGTTAAAGACATTAGCTTCCTTTGAACCTAAGAGTGGATCTTAGCATTATTAGATAAATAGATCTTGAGGCTTCATCATGAAAGCTGAAGTAAGAAGGGGGGGGGGGGGGAGACAGGTGACAAAAATAACTTTACCTTGCAGCTTCTTCCAACTTTTTCTTATCAATGGCCAGATCTTTTCTGCGGGAGCGATCATTGCGTGGGCGGCGGTCAGGTGAGGAGGATGAGGATGAGCCACTGGAGGAATGGCGTCGAGCTCTGGAATGACAACATTCAGAGGTGGTTGAGATACCTCATTGGTGTTTGGACAATCATACACTTGAAAATGTAGAAGTGACCCTTAAAATTCCAAGTCATATCTCAAATAAGATTCCTTAAAGTGCTGGCATCGAGACTGATATTTAAAACATCAAGTATCAGGCAACCATTGTTTCAGCAGTCTCTAAAGCAATGTACAGGTATATCAGTATGCTAACCTTTGTTAGATATCCATCATATGAAGTTATGGCCTAATCCGGGAGATGTTTCAACATGGAAGGATACACTCTTTTGATTGGAGTATATAAGGAATTCCAGTAAAATTGCATGAAAGGAACTCTTGCGGATGATAAACATGCCTACACACACAAAAAAGTTCTAACATGAATAACATAAATTTACCTATCCTAAAATGTAAGCTATAATCCTTAAACAATTTAGAATTAAGTCAGTACATTCTACACGTGATCTCTACAATTAACTGTAAAATCATTAAGTTTAGTGAACACACATTTTTATCGCTTTCCTACTTTAGGTACCATAGTAGGGATCTGATAAATGAGCAAATAAATTACTAAAATAAAAATCCTTATTGTATTTTGCTTTGAAAGAGTTTTAAATTATTTCCCAACAGGATACATATTTGAAGATATTTATTACAACAAATTGAATGAAAAAAACCTTGCAAAAAATATAACTCGAACTTACATGCACTTGAAAAAAAAAGATTCCCTACAAATGATGCCTTTATGACTTTAAGATACATTGAATTATCTTATCAACAAACCTCTTTTTCCTCGGTGACCTTCGTGACTTGCTATCTGACCTTGACCCTGAACTACTGGAAGACTTCTGTCTCCGTCGTCTCTCCCTGATGGGGGACTGTGACCTTTGCCTCCTGCCACGAGCAGAGTTTGACCTTGACCCTCCAGTTCTCACTGGTGACTTTGACTTCGAAGATGACCCTCGTTTCCTAAGTGGGGACTTTGACTTTGAGGGAGACCTTACTTTCCTCACTGGTGACCTTGACTTGGATAGAGACCTTCGTCTCCGTGGTGACCGAGACCGCTTCTGTCGGACTGGTGACCTTGACTGCTTCCTATTCTGTTTTTGTCTCCCCGGAGACCGTGAAGGTGACCTCTTGGGTTGCTTACGAACTGGCGAAGGAGAAGATGACCTTCTAACTCTAGACCTTTTGGTTGGAGGAGAATTAGATCTCTTCTTTCTCTCAGATGAATTGAGCTTGTTTCTTTTGGCTCTCCTGGATTTATCTATTTCCTCATCTGCTTCCGATGAGGTTTCCTCTTGTTTCTTTTTTCTGCCTTCTTTAGAAACCTTTGCTCTGAGATTAGGAGAGCTGCTCTCTGACCTTCCCCTGTCTCTCGTATTCTTGGATCTAGATTTGGATGCATCCTTCTTGGCTGAGGCCAAAGCTTCTCGCCTTAATCTTTCTATTTCAGAATCAGAGTCTGAGGAAGCTTTCTTGCTCCTTTCCTTTGCACTTAACTCCATTTCTTCCTCAGATGAAGATGCAGACACATCACGTCGTCTTGGTGGCTCAACCTTCTTCACAGGCCCGCCACGTTTTATTGTTCTCTTTATTTCCTCCTCTGAAGCAGAATCAGAATCATCCTGGTTGCGAGAAGTCTTGCTGATCCGTCGACCATCCTGGCGTACAGACCTCACATGACGCTGTTCTGACTCACTGTCACTACCAGTTGGTCGCTGTCGACGTCTTGGTGGCTCTTTAACATGAGCATTGTCTTCCTCATCCCTACGCCCTCGCACCCTGTGTTGCATTGAATTAAGGCAAATGTATTGAGCTCTCTTTAAAAAGGTACATAATGATAATACAACAAAGACATTTACAGTGTTCAGAGTCATAACTGATAAAGTATTTCAACAAAGTACTTTATTAAATCAAGGTTTGGTCAGCAAAAACACAGACCATGTCTTCAAAAAAGCTTAAGAATCTATGTCAAAGTCTAGAGTAAATATATAGCAGTCAACATTATTGTTAAAAGCCTTTTAGTATCGTATTCACTTATCTATAAATTAAATGTGTATGTTTAAAATCCACAACATGGATTATTGTTATTTAAAGATAAAACAAGAAGTATACCTTTTTTCTTTCCTTGCTGTCTCTTGAGATGCATCTTCATCACTGAAAAAAGGAAAAGCTTAAAAAAATTGTCAATCAATTTGTAGTTTTGCTGTGTTTGTTAGAAAATGGGTAGTTTTACTGTATTTGTCAGAAAATGTGTAGTTTACAGTATTTGTTAGAAAATGTGTAGTTTTACTGTATTTGTCAGAAAATGTGTAGTTTACTGTATTTGTCAGAAAATGTGTAGTTTTGCTGTATTTGTCAGAAAATGTGTAGTTTTACAGTATTTGTTAGAAAATGTGTTGTTTTACTGTATTTGTCAGAAAATGTATAGTTTTACTGTATTTGTCAGAAATGTGTAGATTAATGAATTTGTCAGAAAATGTGTAGTTTTACAGTATTTGTTAGAAAATGTGTCGTTTTACAGTATTTATCAGAAAATGTGCAGTTCTGCTGTATTTGTCAGAAAATGTGTAGATTAATTAATTTGTCAGAAATTGTGTAGTTTTACAGTATTTGTTAGAAAATGTGCAGTTCTGCTGTATTTGTCAGAAAATGTGTAGATTACTGAATTTGTCAGAAAATGTGTAGTTTTACAGTATTTGAACCTAGAGCCGATGCTCTACTGTTTGCGCTACCAGGTCTGGTCATAAAGTTGATGTGAATTATTTAAAATGACTCCTATACCTGGAGCCAATGTCTACTGATTGTGATACCAGGTCCAGTCATTTGCAGGAATACACACCTATTAAAACAGTATTTTGCATTAAATCTCTCATTTAGGATATTCCTCTTTTGTAAATATATGTATAACAAACGACAAACAAATTTATCTGTCAAATATTGTCGTAACAAGCCAAATTGTCTAAAGCAGCAAATTTTAGGCTAATGAATTCATCTACAAGAACCCACCTATCATTGTTTGCAGCCTTGCGTCTGGCCCTGTTAACTTTTTCCCTTAAGTCCCCTTCCCTTTGAGGGGCCTCTCCCCTCGAGCCCCGTCCCTCTCTCTGGGCTCGCCCTTTTTCCTCTCTCGGATCTGCATCTCCTCTTGTCCATCTCTCATTAGACTCCTTGGCAACTGCTCGTCGTTGCTCCTGGCGCCAGTGTGGAGGAGTCTGACTGCGCTCCCGACTCCAGCTGCGATGATAGCGCTGTGAAACAAACAAATAAAAGCTGTCAATATCTTGGTCCCAGTAGCTTTCAAGGTAAACCTAAAGAAAATATTACTGCAGTTTTATAAGAAGAGTTTTTGGAAGGGATTACAGTGCAACATTGGGGGTGGTCATCAACAGTTTTAGATCAGATTATTAACAAACTAACAAACAGATTTAAGTTCTGAGCATGATATCAGCATCTAAAAGGAACACCTTTTTTGTTCAAAATATAATCTCAGTTAAAATTTAAATAAAATTCTAAGAATTTGAATACGGAGCCAAGCAGTCAAATGCAGACCTGAGCCATTAAACATAAAGAACATAGCAATCTTACAACTGATCCTCTTCCTTTGATCTTCTCCCCTGATGCAGTGTAGCGTACACGGGTCTGGTAGGACTTGGACCTCTCCTCTCGACCATTACCTTTCTCTGCCCTGAAACAACAACACACCATGAATCGTATGTTTTCAAGCTTACTGTCCTATCTAACTGTCAAACTTAAAATTGTACATCTACCTTTTTCCCAGCAAATTGAATGACAAGTTTTTCATCCCACAGATTCATGAAGTTATTCATGGCAACAGGGCTAATCTAATGCTAGAAAATATAGTTTGTAATCTAGGCCAAAGGTAGAAGTGGTAAAGTGCAAAAACAACAAGACCACCTCATAGCGAAGCAAAATAAAAACTAACAGTTAAATATCAATATTGGAATGATGTAGTGTCATGTTGTACAATGTTGTACCTGAGACGTTACAGATGTATTGGCTGTCTGTCTGTAATACTTTTAGCTGCAAAGTACAAAGAAGCTGACAATTGACTGAATGTAGGTTGTTTCAAGGTTTGCCAAGGTGTGAAATTTTCTAATAAGTTGTTGGCCGTTTAGATGTTTAATCCAATTCATCCTCTGTGAAATGGGCCGGCTTATGATAACTGCTTAATATTGAAGCTTATGATTAACTGAATTCACCCAGACTAAGAGTAAATTACATGGCACATTTACAGATATTTATTGCCGAGTTAATTACATGGCACATTTACAGATATTTATTGCCGAGTTAATTACATGGCACATTTACAGATATTTAATGCCGAGTTAATTACATGGCACATTTACAGATATTAAATGCCTAGTTAATTACATGGCACATTTACAGATATTTAATGCCGAGTTAATTACATGGAACATTTACAGATATTTAATGCTGAGTTAATTACATGGCACATTTACAGATATTAAATGCTGAGTTAATTACATGGCACATTTACAGATATTTAATGCTGACTTAATTACATGGAACATTTACAGATATTTAATGCCTAGTTAATTACATGGCACATTTACAGATATTTAATGCCTAGTTAATTACATGGCACATTTACAGATATTTATTGCCGAGTTAATTACATGGCACATTTACATATATTTAATGCCAAGTTAATTACATGGCACATTTACAGATATTTATTGCTGAGTTAATTACATGGCACATTTACAGATATTTAATGCTGAGTTAATTACATGGCACATTTACAGATATTTAATGCCGAGTTAATTACATGGCACATTTACAGATATTTAATGCTGAGTTAATTACATGGCACATTTACAGATATTTAATGCCGAGTTAATTACAAGGCACATTTACAGATATTTTTGCCGAGTTAATTACATGGAACATTTATAGATATTTAATGCCTAGTTAATTACATGTTACATTTACAGATATTTATTGCCAAGTTAATTACATGGCACATTTACTGATATTTAATGCTGAGTCAATTACATGGAACATTTACAGATATTTATTGCTGAGTTAATTACATGGCACATTTACAGATATTTATTGCTGAGTTAAATACATGGCACATTTACAGATATTTATTGCCGAGTTAATTACATGGCACATTTACAGATATTTATTGCTGAGTTAATTACATGGCACATTTACAGATATTTATTGCTGAGTCAATTACATGGCACATTTACAGATATTTATTGCTGAGTTAATTACATGGCACATTTACAGATATTTATTGCCGAGTACATCTGACTTACAAAGACAACAATTCTATGGCATCTGAATCTGTGGCGTTCGGAACAGGTAGAGAAAATTTTGAGACCTAATTCTGGTTAAGACCTAATTCTGGTGAATATCTACATCGTTGCTTGTGACATATATTGTCTGTAAGCAACACAAGAATAATGAGATGCAATACTTATATTGGTTGTACCTTTGTCTTTGTTAGTCAATATTGTGATAAGGTAATTTTTAAGGATGTACAACTGGCTGACAGTGAACTGAGGCTTAAATTATGCTCCAAAATCAACAGGACTCTAACTTTTATGCAAGAACGTTTCTCCTATATATTTACAACTATTAATATGGATTTTTGTTGAAATAAGCTACCACAGGACGAAAACAAAGTAATTCAACTGTATCTTATTAATTTTAACTGAAATTTTGACTGCAATGTATAAGATTAGGACCAGGTTTTTAGTAAATAATATTTACGTATCAAACGTTACCTATGTCAAACTTTACACTTAAGTCTGACCAAAGACAAGATAATGTTTGCCAACTGTATAAATAATTTTCAGTGTCCGCACCCAACAAACTTATTGAACCTGACCACCTTGTGTTACTCGGACTCTGATTATCATGTGCAGTTTACAAAGTGAATCAAAACAACAACTTACTCCTCTTGTTCTGCCTTGGGCTTCCTGGACAGAAAGTTTTGAGGAACATCTGGTATTTCATTAGGTTTGATGTTACCAAACACAGTTGCAGGCTCCTCTTGCTTCTCCACACCGTCCTCATCCGAACTGAAAAATGGGCAACACAGATCATTTTTAAATCAAAGAATATACACACAGAACTGACACCAAGAAAATATTATTGAAAAGCCAGGAGAAAAAACATGATTTATCAAGTGAATTAATTTGATTAATCAGTCTAATATTATCTAGCAATGTAGTACTGCAGTAAAATAGAGCCAAAAATCCAGAATTTTTTCTCAATTTGTTGTATTTTTTGGTTCTAGAAAGACATTACATCTAAACAATAATGATTATTAGAGAGCCAAGTGACGACCAGCTGTCCTGAAAGAACCACTGACTTACTGCAGGTCAGCTTGAAGACTTACCCACTTCAAATTTTCTCACCAACTCTTGATCTCAAATAGTGAGAGGCTGATAAGTCTGCGACAGTAAGCAACCATACTTTAATTAATGTATTATAAAGTATGAAGTGATAAAACCATATATCATGTATTGCATATTACTAAACTTGTTAAATAAATCTTAACAATCAACACAATTCACAAGTGGATGATTTAATACCTGGAAGCTTTATTCTTTTTCTTCTTCTTTTCCTTCTTCCTCTTTTTGGATTTTTTCTTCTCCTTTTTCTTCTTTTTCTTTTTCTTGCCCTCCTCCTCCTCAGACTCAGATGCAGAACTGGACTCATGTGAGTCTGAGGACTCAACCTCTGACTCAGCAGCCTTCTTCTTCTTCTCTGTAACACAACAAACACAGAAATTGTTTATTTGTTTTGATTTGGGTACATCGCACCATTATTATCATGGTTATATTGGCAACGTCCATCTAATTATTGGTGGAGGAAGACCACAGACTTAAGTCTGGGTAGAACCACTGGCACACCGAAAGTTAGCTGGAAAATTTCCCTAAATGAAAGTTCTCGTCCCAACTGGGACTCAAACCCACGCAGATAGGGGCTGAGGAGTTTCCAGTCAGTGATTTGGCCATGGGTGCCCTGAACACAGAAATACATGTACCATTCACTTATATGTATGAAAAATGTAATATCTTACAGACAGTTCAAAATTACTGACAATTAGAAATGTAACTGTTTATCCATAAAAAAACCCCAGGAATAATGAAGCACTGTAACAAGTGTATGCAAAAAGTCAAGTTTTGAATCAATGGTTAATTGAACTGTAAATTCTAATATCCATATAAAGATTGATAAAATTAAGATGTATTATAACACTACAAGGGTTCGGTCAGCTGACTTACTTTTGACTTTAAGCTGCAGCACCAGTTCACCACTATTGGTAATCGTGACAGGTTTGGAGGGCCGACTCTTCTTATCCGTCTCCAGATTCTCTATCTGCTTCACCACCTCCTGTCCACTGATCACATGACCAAACACACAGTGCTTTCTATAACAATATAACAAAAAACAGACCTAAGCACGGAACTTTAGGGTGCCTGTCTAACTATAAACAATACGGTGAAATAAAGATGTTAACACTGTATGTTTACAGTGCGTCTTACTAACATACCATAGTAATAATATGGTGAGGCCAATTTGTAAAGGCTTAATGTCCATCCCATCAATCTTTCAGTATACAGAGCAACACTCTTCATATATTTCTGTCTTTGGTGTGATTTATAGTGAATAATTGACATGGTCCCACACCCAATCCTACCATCCCATGATCCCACACCCAATCCTACCATCCCATGCATGATCCCACACCCAAACCTACCATCCCATGATCCCACACCTAATCCTACCATCCCACGATCCCACACCTAATCCTACCATCCCATGATCCCACACCCAATCCTACCATCCCATGATCCCACACCCAATCCTACCATCCCATGATCCCACACCCAATCCTACCATCCCATGCATGATCCCACACCCAATCCTACCATCCCATGATCCCACACCTAATCCTACCATCCCATGATCCCACACCCAATCCTACCATCCCATGATCCCACACCCAACCCTACAATCCCATGATCCCACACCCAATCCTACCATCCCATGATCCTACACCCAATCCTACCATCCCATGATCCCACACCCAATCCTACCATCCCATGATCCCACACCTAATCCTACCATCCCATGATCCCATACCCAATCCTAACATCCCATGATCCCACACCCAATCCTACCATCCCATGATCCCACAACCAATCCTACCATCCCAGGATCACACACCCAATCCTACCATCACATGATCCCACACCCAATCCTACCATCCCATGATCTCACACCTAATCCTACCATCCCATGATCCCACACCTAATCCTACCATCCCATGATCCCATACCCAATCCTACCATCCCATGATTCCACACCCAATCCTACCATCCCATGATCCCACAACCAATCCTACCATCCCAGGATCACACACCCAATCCTACCATCACTTGATCCCACACCCAATCCTACCTTCGCATGATCCCACACCGAATCCCACCATCCCATGATCCCACACCCAATCCTAACATTCCATGATCCCACACCCAATCCTACCATCCCATGATCTCACACCCAATCCTACCATCCCATGATCACACACCCAATCCTACCATCCCATGATCTCACACCCAATCCTACCATCACATGATCCCACACCCAATCCTACCATCCCATGATCCCACACCCAATCCTACCATCCCATGATCCCATACCCAATCCTACAATCCCATGATCCTCAACCAATCCTACAACCCCATGATCCCACACCCAACCTTACCATCACATGATCCCACACCCAACCTTACCATCACATGATCCCACACCCAATCCTACCATCACATGATCCCACACCCAATGCTACCATCCCAGGATCACACACCCAATCCTACCATCACATGATACCACACCTAATCCTAACATCCCATGATCACACACCCAATCCTTCCATCCCATGATACCACAACCAATCCTTCCATCCCATGATTCCACACCCAATCCTACCATCCCATGATCCCACACCAAATCCTACCATCACATGATCCCACACCCAATCCTACCATCCCATGATCCCACACCCAATCCTACCATCCCATGCATGATCCCACACCCAATCCTACCATCCCATGATCCCACACCCAATCCTACCATCCCATGATCCCACACCCAATCCTACCATCCCATGATCCCACACCCAATCCTACCATCCCATGCATGATCCCACACCCAATCCTACCATCCCATGATCCCACACCTAATCCTACCATCCCATGATCCCACACCCAATCCTACCATCCCATGATCCCACACCCAACCCTACAATCCCATGATCCCACACCCAATCCTACCATCCCATGATCCTACACCCAATCCTACCATCCCATGATCCCACACCCAATCCTACCATCCCATGATCCCACACCCAATCCTACCATCCCATGCATGATCCCACACCCAATCCTACCATCCCATGATCCCACACCTAATCCTACCATCCCATGATCCCACACACCCAATCCTACCATCCCCATGATCCCACACCCAACCCTACAATCCCATGATCCCACACCCAATCCCTACCATCCCATGATCCTACACCCAATCCTACCATCCCATGATCCCACACCCAATCCTACCATCCCATGATCCCACACCTAATCCTACCATCCCATGATCCCATACCCAATCCTAACATCCCATGATCCCACACCCAATCCTACCATCCCATGATCCCACAACCAATCCTACCATCCCAGGATCACACACCCAATCCTACCATCACATGATCCCACACCCAATCCTACCATCCCATGATCTCACACCTAATCCTACCATCCCATGATCCCACACCTAATCCTACCATCCCATGATCCCATACCCAATCCTACCATCCCATGATTCCACACCCAATCCTACCATCCCATGATCCCACAACCAATCCTACCATCCCAGGATCACACACCCAATCCTACCATCACTTGATCCCACACCCAATCCTACCTTCGCATGATCCCACACCGAATCCCACCATCCCATGATCCCACACCCAATCCTAACATTCCATGATCCCACACCCCAATCCTACCATCCCATGATCTCACACCCAATCCTACCATCCCATGATCACACACCCAATCCTACCATCCCATGATCTCACACCCAATCCTACCATCACATGATCCCACATCCAATCCTACCATCCCATGATCCCACACCCAATCCTACCATCCCATGATCCCATACCCAATCCTACAATCCCATGATCCTAAACCAATCCTACAACCCCATGATCCCACACCCAACCTTACCATTACATGATCCCACACCCAACCTTACCATCACATGATCCCACACCCAATGCTACCATCCCAGGATCACACACCCCAATCCTACCATCACATGATACCACACCTAATCCTAACATCCCATGATCACACACCCAATCCTTCCATCCCATGATACCACAACCAATCCTTCCATCCCATGATTCCACACCCAATCCTACCATCCCATGATCCCACACCAAATCCTACCATCACATGATCCCACACCCAATCCTACCATCCCATGATCCCACACCCAATCCTACCATCCCATGCATGATCCCACACCCAATCCTACCATCACCCAATCCTACCATCCCATGATCCCACACCCATCCTACCATCCCATGATCCCACACCCAATCCTACCATCCCATGCATGATCCACACCCCCAATCCTACCATCCCATGATCCCACACCTAATCCTACCATCCCATGATCCCACACCCAATCCTACCATCCCATGATCCCACACCCAACCCTACAATCCCATGATCCCCACACCCAATCCTACCATCCCATGATCCTACACCAATCCTACCATCCCATGATCCCACACCCAATCCTACCATCCCATGATCCCACACCCAATCCTACCATCCCATGCATGATCCCACACCCAATCCTACCATCCCATGATCCCACACCTAATCCTACCATCCCATGATCCCACACCCAATCCTACCATCCCATGATCCCACACCCAACCCTACAATCCCATGATCCCACACCCAATCCTACCATCCCATGATCCTACACCCAATCCTACCATCCCATGATCCCACACCCAATCCTACCATCCCATGATCCCACACCTAATCCTACCATCCCATGATCCCATACCCAATCCTAACATCCCATGATCCCACACCCAATCCTACCATCCCATGATCCCACAACCAATCCTACCATCCCAGGATCACACACCCAATCCTACCATCACATGATCCCACACCCAATCCTACCATCCCATGATCTCACACCTAATCCTACCATCCCATGATCCCACACCTAATCCTACCATCCCATGATCCCATACCCAATCCTACCATCCCATGATTCCACACCCAATCCTACCATCCCATGATCCCACAACCAATCCTACCATCCCAGGATCACACACCCAATCCTACCATCACTTGATCCCACACCCAATCCTACCTTCGCATGATCCCACACCGAATCCCACCATCCCATGATCCCACACCCAATCCTAACATTCCATGATCCCACACCCAATCCTACCATCCCATGATCTCACACCCAATCCTACCATCCCATGATCACACACCCAATCCTACCATCCCATGATCTCACACCCAATCCTACCATCACATGATCCCACATCCAATCCTACCATCCCATGATCCCACACCCAATCCTACCATCCCATGATCCCATACCCAATCCTACAATCCCATGATCCTAAACCAATCCTACAACCCCATGATCCCACACCCAACCTTACCATTACATGATCCCACACCCAACCTTACCATCACATGATCCCACACCCAATGCTACCATCCCAGGATCACACACCCAATCCTACCATCACATGATACCACACCTAATCCTAACATCCCATGATCACACACCCAATCCTTCCATCCCATGATACCACAACCAATCCTTCCATCCCATGATTCCACACCCAATCCTACCATCCCATGATCCCACACCAAATCCTACCATCACATGATCCCACACCCAATCCTACCATCCCATGATCCCACACCCAATCCTACCATCCCATGATCCCACACCTTATCCTACCATCCCATGATCCCAAACCCAATCCTACCATCCCATGCATGATCACACACCCAATCCTACCATCCCATGATACCACACCAAATCCTACAATCCCATGATCCCACACCCAATCCTACCATCACAAGATCCCACACGTAATTCTACCATCCCATGATCTCACACCAAATCCTACCATCCCATTGATCCCACACCCAATCCTACCATCCCATGATACCACACCCAATCCTACCATCACTTGATCACACACCCAATCATACCATCCCATGATCTCACACCCAATCCTACCATCCCATGATCCCACACCCAATCCTACCATCCCATGATCCCACACCCAATCCTACCATCCCATGATCCCACACCCAATCCTACCATCCCATGATCCCACACCCAATCCTACCATCCCATGATCCCATACCCAATCCTACCATCACTTGATCCCACACCCAATCCTACCATCCCATGCATGATCACAAACCCAATCCTACCATCTCATGATCCCACACCCAATCCTACCATCACTTGATCCCACACCCAATCCTACCATCCCATGATCCCACACATAATCCTACCATCCCATGCATGATCACACACCCAATCCTACCATCACATGATCACACACCCAATCCTACCATCCCAATTGTTTATTATCTTGTTAACCAGTCGTGACTCAACCATCAACTGTGCGAAAAAGCAAATTAACTAGTTGTGCTGTTTAGAAAAATAAAATTATTTGTGCTGAAAAATATTTTTAATAAAGAGAAACAGCTTTTTCATAATTTAAATGTTTGTTTAAATATTCATTCAAATGAATTTTTGAAAACATAACTAACAGAAATGTTACGAATGATTGACTTTATGTCTCAATACAATTCATACATACCCATCCAGATGTGGAGCTGGCTTAGTTGTTCTGCAGATTGAACCAGGCATGAAACAGGAAGCAATTAACATTCAATTAAGTACTGTTCACAAGCTTCTCACACATGTCAATCACATGTCAATGTTCAGGGGATTTTTATTCAATACTGCTGATACGTTAGACAGCATTGTTTACAAATAAATTATTTTCTTAGCCAGACATAAAATCGTCAGAACAGAAGAACAGAACAGAAGAAGAGTTCAGATTTATTGTTCTATGTACAATCTGGCATACAGTGACAAAATTATCTAATGACCAAACAGCTTGTGTAGCATCTTTGAATGCTGAAAGTTTTGAAATTTTCTTCATTTCATAAATATCTCGGCATATCTCGGCATAAGCACCAAGTTTCAAACAAATGTCAAAAATATAAAAACAATAGGTCAATACTGAAGTCAAAGCAAAGTGTAAATTTAATGTTTTTACTTCAGACAAGTATCAGTCATTGATTTCTTTCTTTATAAAGATACATTATTTGTTTTCCTGTAACTTTTACCTGGGTTGGGTCCAGTCTGATGAAATCTGTGTACAAGTACAAAATGATCAATTAGCCCACCTTTGTTATGTAGGGAAATCAATTGAGAATTTTAACACAGACAATGCGAGAATATACTTTTGAAAAACCTAACAGCAATACAATTATGGTCATTACAGCAATGTCAAACTGCTTTGGACACAATTCTTGGCAGAACTACTGGGACAGTTAGAAGACCTTCCCACATTAAGTCCTATGCTCTTACCAGGACTTGAACCCACACGGTCAGAGACTGGGCATTCAGAGTAGTTGCAAGTTGATGACAATCACTTAGCCAGAACGTTTCCAATTTCAAAACAAAAATACATTTTGGCACATGTATCCTTCTTGTCATTTCTCCCAACAGAGTTTATGTTTTAATTGACACAATATACTTTAATTAGTGACCTGGATGACAAATGGACAAAGGCAGAAAGGACTAACATCTCTTGAATTAGTAAGAAAGATGGGGAAAAATAAGACGAAAATGTACTTGCAAACATACACAATTTATAGGTGGTATCCAACAGTTTTGACCAAATATTTTTTTCTCAACATACCAAATAAGTCATTGTTACCTGAAAAGATCCTGCAAAATGCTTCTCATTGATGCCCTAGATCAGTGTAAACCGTGAAACATAAATCCCCATTCCTTATTGCAAGCAGGTTTTTCCTATCAGAACCACGTTGCAGAGGTAGCTATTTTTTTAACTAAAAAAAAAACATCTGACAACTCACTTTTGAGTTTACATTATATCGTCATCCAGGTAATTCGCTCGGACATTGATATCTATTTTTAGCAGAGATAATTTTCGTGATTATATATAGATTTGGAATGTTTGAACTTTTAGAATGTTTTCATAGTGATGTGTACTGTCTAACAATATAGTCAGTGTTCAAAACCATCTTTACTTATACTAAAGTATGATTTTATGCAGAAATTATGCCCCAATTCCCCAAAGCAGCGGCAAGGTATTGTTACATGAATTTGCTATCAGCAAACTGTCAGATAACACCTTTAAGAAAAGAATACTGCTGAAAAAAAACTATATACAACTAACAGACACTACAGAAGAAGTCATGAAATTGCAATTTCATTCTTGAAAGGGTAGAGAAAGGAACACAACAAAAAACATGAATGCTGTATACTAATAAAAGATATACTCACATAAAGAACTGTGATCCATTTGTATCCTTACCCCTGTTGGCCATTGACAACAAAAACTCTTTGGTGTGCTTCAGGATAAAGTTCTCATCTACAAATACAAGCTCAACTTAATTCTGATTGTGACAGACAAAACAATACTAGAAGTATGCATGAACACAATGATGTCAACCCAAGCAAAATCAGTCTCAAAGTTTAAAACTTCATCTGAAACTAAAAATTATCAATTGTCTTCTTAAATCACAGCCTTACAAAAGTCTCCAACTCACAAAGTTCAAATGGCAATTACAACTTCCCAAACATTTATCTATTAATAAAATTCTCAACTCAAAACTAAGGTGTGGTGTCCTCACAGCTTTACTATATTATTGATACATCATTAGGCACAAAAACATGGCCTTCAAACAAACACTTATGTCATGTGAGCTCACAATCCTTCAGCGATAAGGATGTTAACAACTGATCATGCAGAACTATTATTATTCACTGAGTCTATAGCATGGCCTGAGGAAATCTGTATTTTCGACAATAACAGCAGAAAGATAAAGTTTGAGTATCTCATGAAATACGTAGAATAGTACTGTATTCATTGAGAAGAGATACCACACTTAATTATATTATCCAATACCAAGTCAACCTGTCATGAATGTTTGTTTTGTTTGTTTTTTGTTACATCGCACCAAAACAATTATGATCATTCTGGTGACATCCAGCTAATTATTGGTGAAGGAAGACCACAGACTCATGCCTGTGTAGAACAAATGGCACATTGCAGGTTAGCTTGAAAACCTCCCCACATGAAAAGTTCCTGCCCCGTCTGGGACTTGAACCCACACGCTGAGGGATCAAGGTGGCGATTCTAACCTCTATACCCAGAGGCCCCACACACCTATCCTGAAAGTGCATTTAAAACTATGTATATGACTTTGGCAGGACTTAAACCATGACATTTTGCATCAACTGGAGTAAGGCTTATTGAACTAGTATGCAATTTTAGTTCAGAAAATAACAAATAATTAATAATAATAGTGACATACCAGGAAACTGCCCTCCATAGATAGATTCCCCTCCTGTGCCATCACCTGATAAAATACATTATATATTTTTATAACATTTTATTATAACAGTTGTGCAAAATTAGTCTTGTTTTGCCTCTCAGAAGCTCATGCATTACCACTGTTCAGCTTTAAAAATAGTCTTAACAGATAAAAATAAATATACAAGGTTTGTCAGACTCTACTGACACAAGTAAAAAATGCTTTTCCCTTTGTTGACAGCCCTAAAAATGATTAAAATGAAGAACAATAAATGCATTTTTTTTTTACTTTTGTTTTTTGAAAGGTAAACAAGTCAAAAATATTCTTAAGTTAGCCTTTTCATCAAATACAAATATAATCAATATTGTTAAATCATCATTTCATTATGTAGCTGAACATTTCAATACTTTTGTTTATAATAACCTTTTCTGAATGTACATTTTAGTTAAAGTTAAATGAATACCTTTAGTGAAGTCTCCTCCCTGTATCATGAAATCCTTGACAACTCTGTGGAAAGGGGAGCCCTTGAAATGGAGCGCCATGCCTGACTTCTCCCCATCTCCCTTTTCACCTGGTCACAAAACATGAACATACAGTCAATAAAACTTGCTTGTTGCTTGTTGGGTTTATCATCTCACCAACAGTCTTTCAGTAATTTGGAGACAGTGTCCACTTGAAGCAGATATAGTGCTGCCTTCATTGTGCATAGCATGCCATGAATACCTGGCATGATACCACATTATTATGACATTGAAACTTCCCGTGGAAAGTATGAAATATGAGGTGAAAAACATTAACATTATGTCCAATCTGTCAGTTTGGGATTTTCTGTGCCTCAATATAAAACATTTTTATTTATTCTCCCTAGTATATGTATACATGTACAATATTTCTTGGAGGGATTTAAACCAATGCTGGGGTAATTAAAGCTGCTGACTAAGGTGGTATGGTCACATTGTGGAAAACAAAATGACAGCTGAGCATAATTAATTTGGCACAACAAAAACAACAACAACCTCCAGTAAACCTTGGAAGACAAAGGCATGCAAGACTGATCATTTTACCAAACAAATGATATAAGACTTTCACCCTAATCATTGCTAATGTTATTACCTGTACAAAGTGCTCTAAAGTTTTCACAGGTGATGGGAGTGGTTTCTGAGAACAACTCAAAGATAATTCGTCCCGCTGAAACAAATGTACATATAAAATAGACAGCGTTTAAGAGTACTCATAACATCTTACTTCACACTTGTTTCAAATTTCTCTACAGTAAATAATTAAACAGCAAAATATTTGTAGCCCTTCAGTGGATTCTATTAAATATAACATTATTAAAGCTGGAATTGCTAAAATAATAACCACATGCAAATGATTACAACTTTTATTAACAAGCTACAGGTATAACACACTTCCAATATCATCTGAGTCATTGCCCAATGGTCAATATATAACAATGTTGTTCTCATATGATGTGGATTTTTCTTTTGGTACAAACTGTAGTTTTTATCTATATATCCAACAAATTGCTTAAACTGTATTGTAAGTTGTATGAAATGTCAATATGTACAAGTGAATATATATAACATGTTTAGGTGGACCTAGGACCAGCTATCAATGCCAGTCTTTTAAGGAGGAAAAGCATACATACTGCAGTAGTGTTAAGAAAAACAAAAAAGTAATCATAAAAAATAATAAGTTATCCAAGATACCTTCCTCTCCATCAATATTGATGTCAAAGAAACATCTCGGCCTGTGAGCTGGGGCTGCAGCCATCTGACAACAAAGGAAACAAAAATTATTTCGAATTCTACAAGTAGTTGCACAATTAATTGTGATAAGACAGATCTATGATCACACATTCAGTGCATAACCTGCCAATCAGAACATGCTGACTTTTTCAACTAGATAGGATTCTAATAAAAACAGTTGCTCCTTCAATTCATGTAAGAAAAAATTGCCTGAGAAGACATAAGCAGACCTCTTACAGTGAGTAAACATGTGATTGCTAACACAAGTTTGAATGGTTTTTTTTGTTTTGTTTTTAAATGCTCCGTTCTTTTTTCTTTTGCAGCAACCAAAATCAGCAAGTTGACACTTCTATCAAATGATTGCTTGACTTTAATATTAAGATGTTGTTAATGTTGATAGCTTGAAAACTCCTCAGCCTCTCTACACATGGGTCCAAGTCCCACTCAGTGTTGAAAGTTTAAGTCTTCAAGTTGACCTGCGACAACAGATAAGTCAGTGGATCTACTCATTATTCTTGGGCTTTCCTCTTGGAATAAAAGCTGGATGTATAAATAAAGTCATAAATATATCGCTGCAATATGCTTAAAATAGAGTTTTTAATTATTTATCTTAGTCAAAGAAACTACAGACACTGAAAAGATCTGATGTCAATGATGGTATGGTAGACAATAATTGAAAAAGAAAAATCTTTACATACTTTCATTGTCAACACACACTAAATAACTGGAAATAAAAAAATGAGTATGCTGACAGTTTGGTAGTTTTCAGTAAGTATATAATATTGACGGCACTCAAATTGAATACCGGCGTGTGTCACATAACAAACACGAAAACTGCTTATGAACGAGAGAAATCGTTAAATTCATTATGTTTAATTGCAAAATTAATCATATAAAGAAACTGACACATGTCTAAAATAGCATGATAATTCGATTCACAATCATTTATGCTAAAATTCAGAAATACGAAAGTTAGAAGCGTACATTTTCTTTTGCAAAGACGAGCCGCAAATCCGGCTACAAGTCTATTCGTAACAGTTCACTTTCGTAACTGCGCACTGTCGTGACAGACATTTTATCGGTGATTTTGTGAAGTTTCAACACAAATGAACGTAACGCGTTTTGTTTTTTTAAATTAAAATTTGTTTCTTAATTTAAAAATAAACTTTAATATATTTTATAATATTTATGTATCTGTGTATGTCGGTGTTATTGTTTTCGTACTACTTGCAGGGAGTGTAATCTCGTCCAGTTGTCCTTTCCGCAATAACCTTCCCATTCCGCTCTATTTTGACCTTGCAGCCGGCAGATTTCGTAAGTTTCGGAGGTAGGTAGGCCATGTTAATATTTTAGTGACAGTATTCAACATTTTATTTCGCGTTTTTGTTGTGTTAAACTTATTTGGATTAATTTAATGAATTATATATTGCTATAAAACCATTTCTCTCATTAAAGATTTTATGTAAGCGATGATCTTCTGTTTAAATCAAGTTTGTTTCCTCGCATCGTTATGTCATGCTTGACGCGCGTGATTGTTTTTTTTTTTTTTATGTATATCTATTTCTGACCAATCTCTGTACACTGCATACATGATATTTTTTATACATTGTAAGAAACTGCTAATAAAGAGGAACAAGTATGATTGACTCAAGTCGGAATAAAAAGTTACAATAATTGAAAAGTATATATTTTCAGGAAAAAAATAATGTTAAAAATATCAAATATTGGAAAATTAAAATATTTAGCTTAACATTGCTCCTTCCATAACATCGGATATCATGATATAAAATTGCCTTGGCTCTGCCATCTTTTTCATTTATCATCCTTGGTTTAGCTGCCTGTAAGACATGTTTTCTGTTGGTTCTTTACAGGTGACGGCTCTATAACCTTAGTCACCATGTTATTCAGGCGAGCAATATGTTTGTATCGTACGGAGGTACGGTCGTTTACAACAGGATCTCTCCAGCAACAGCCACAGGTAAACAAATTGTACACACCCCTCATCCAAACTGCGTTTACTTTTAACTCAGAGTTCAGTATGAGGTACACAGTTCCAACTGTGGTCATTTTGGGGTGGATTGTGCATCGTCTCTTTGACTATATGATCATCTGATAGATTGGTTGCTCACAGAGGCTTTCAACCAGTGCTTGATCCTATGCCTTGACAGCAAAGTTGTTAATAATTTTAGTGATATAAATACCTTGTTAATGCTCAAACAGTATAAGGGTAGTTCCACAACTGGTTGGCCAGGTGTTAGGATAATGTGACTGGGTGTTTTATCACGCCAGGTATTCACAGCAATCTATACAAAGTGAAGGCAGCACTATATCTATTTCTGGTGGACACTTTCTCCAGGTAACTGTTGGTGGGATGATAAATCCATAAGCAAACAAACCTTGCTCATACAGTCAAGTGTCTGCCATGGGAAATATCTTAATTTGAAGTGTTGTATTACTGTTTAAGTGATTGGTATGGGTATCTGAAAATGTAGTGTATGCTAGGGCAAGACAATGGGACAGACTTTACAGTGTCACTAATAGAAAGGATCAAGGTGGTCGATGTCCATCATTGTCTGTATACTTCACAAGAAATCTATCACTACAGCTGAGGACTATGTATCAAGTACCGTAAAGTTTTATAGATAAGACGCATACAAAGATAAGACGCACCCCCTCTTCGAGGTCTAGAATCAAGAAAAAAAGCAAATTCTCAAAGACAAGACGCATCCCCAATTCACTAATCCATCTGACCGCCATTACGAAATTCCCGCGTCGTCGCATCGCTCGATTTGACTCGAGGGAACATGTTCCAATTGTTCCATAAATCGGTGTTTGCGCCGAGTGCTTAATTTTTTCCAAGTGTCTTGAATAATACGTCGCGACTGTTTGACTAGTGAGACCGTGTGTATTGTGTTACGTTATGACACTCTACCCCAATATATCGTTTACACGCCAGACAGGATATTCTCGCGGCTATCCCAGCCCTACACATGAGAGAACATCCTGTTTCACGCGGCAGCATGTCATAAAAACAATTAAGTTCTCGGCCTATAATTAAGTTCTTGACACATGGGACAAACACACAAATGACATTTAAAATAACAACTAAAGGCTTTTATATGTTCATTTTCACACCATGCTATTAAAGTGACCGCTTAACAACAAATTAGTTCTATGCACCTTTGTAATTACTTACGGATGATGGACGATCTATTAACATCCAAAAGAGGTGTGAAAACTTGTCTGCGCAAATAGCCGATGTACATTTTATTGTTGTTAAGTGGGTTTTTAATTTCAACTTAAAATTAATTCGTAGTTAACATTTAAAATAAAACAAATTTCAGTTCAATTGAAAAACACCATATTACTTAGACGATGATAATAACAGCATCATCAATGAATATGCACGTTCCACTAAAACTCAATAACGGATTATGAAACTTCGCTGATTTTGTTAGAATAAATTGATATTTATGCAAATATCTATTGCATATTGTTGTTTTATGTATACACAAACAAATTTAAATGTCTCTTTTTATGTTTAATGTCAAATTTTAGGTAAAAACAACGTAACTTTTCTCTTAAAATAGCACAATACAGTTGTCTATGGCCGATACTATCGGCAATATTCTCTGCGGTCGGATAAGTCTAAGGGTCAATTTTGGTCTGGGAAAAAAGGGGAAAACTTAAATTCGCATGTATAAGACGCACCCCCCACTTTTTTATCATCATTTGGGGCAAAAAACTGTGTCTTATCTATAAAACTTTACGGTACCTTGAAGTTATTCAACAGGTTCATTGGTCATAGAGTCAAATTATCTAAATGAGGACCTTTTTAGTAACTTCCCATTTCATAATTATTGAAACTTTTCAGCAGTATTTAACCCACATATCTTTGATGTCTGTTTCATTGTATTGCAATGAATTCAACTGATAAAACTAGGTCGCTTTTAGACTTTGCTAATTGAGAGAAGTATCTGACCTATTGGTGCTTGTAGAAAGAGCACTAACCTGCACTAACAAATCGATATTAACATTCTTTGTTTTAAATAGTTTTGCTATTCTTTATCTTCTTATTCCTTGTATGCTAAATGCAAATTCTTTTTCCAGGGAGAAAACTTCAAACCGTCATTGACAAATGGCAAGAGTGTGAAGAACTTGGCAGTACTCATGAGCTTGATTGGACTCAGTTGGTCTGCAGTGTTTACAAAATCCCTGGTCACAAGCTCCAGCTGTACAAATTCCTGTCCGGTGTCAAATTCTATAAAGTGAAATTCACAAAGTGTCTTGTTGATATTTCTACCAGATCTGTAAATTGCATATATATAAAAAACCTGCTTCAATCATCTGTGATCTAAATGTGAAGAACGATTGAACTCATGAAGAAAACTGCTCATTTAGTTGATAAGTGCCCAGTGGATGTTGTCAGATTAAAATAATATTCTTTTTCTGATAAATTCTGGAAAACAAAGCCGGGGCCCCTGTTTGGTGAGGACTGACTGATGCTGTATGGTATTCTTGTCTAGATACTGGAATGTACAAGTGTTTGGCTGCAGTACTAATAGGCTAATGAATCAGTTCATTTCACCATGAACTCTGATCATGAAATGGTGTCTTAACTTTCGTGTACTGCAAAAAGTTGCATTATTCATGACATTTGTCAAGCTCGGTTACAGTTAAATGCAGTGTGTTTTTTTTATTTATGCCTTTTCAATTTTGTGAAGTATTACTTTAAAGTCCCATATCCAAACAAATTATGCCAAATTTTAACCTTTGTACTGACATGGTCACTCAGATGATCATTGATTTACAAACAGCCCTTTGATAATAAGTTTTGCTTTGTTTTTTTGTTTTTTAACTTGAGATAAACAGTTTACCTGTAGTTGACCTGTGGTAACAATGTAACGACTTGGAAGCTACCAACTGTATCAGAATACTTGCTAATCTCATGAAATGGACCAGTGCCATACATGTACTGCAAACATAATTACCTGGTAGGTTTAATCTGCATAGTGGTTTGTAAAACTCAGCGCCTGTGCTTAATGCAAGGTCTAGTTTATGAATTACCAAACTGCTTGTAATGAATCAGCTTTTCAGGAAGTAGTGAAGCTACCTGAGTAAAGGTGAATCTGTGCTTAACAATTGTGCAAGAATTGGGGCACTGTTCTGCTTGGCTGCTTGCCAGTGTTATGCATGATACATGTATCGTGATACTGACAATGGGTCTAGACTATATAGTTAAGGTGTATGCCTGACTAGTGACTACACCTGTGATGAAAGAAGTACCTGAACAAAATGGCAGGTATTATATCCAAAGCATGATATGTGCCAAGGTCATAGGTTAAATGGTTTTGCTGTATGTGATAGCACACACCTGCTTTTATACAGAATTATGTTAGTTGTTTTATTATCTTTTACTTGGTAATCCATGCATAATCTATTTATTTTCAAGGCTTTAATTGACAATTGGGAATACATTTTTGTGCATATTGTTTCAATTAGTCTATCATTGAGTAAATGAATTAAATAAGGAAATTAAACAATAATTGTATTAAAAGAAAATTTAAAAAAGGCAAATGAATATGTAGGCAAAGCTGGTATACAGTCCCTTCGGTGTGACTGATTAGAAACATGTCAATGCAATTTTTTTTTATTTTTTTTTGATGTCATGCAATTAAACATTGTTGGATAAGGAGTCATGAAAAAGAAATCTTGAAAGGGAGGTAATTTTTTACCATTGTCTTAAGTATTTTTTAGATGCTGTCTTGCAATAAATACGTTTTTGATTTAGGTTCTTAATATTTTTACACGTTTGATGAAATATGGAAACTAATGAACTGTTTTATTTATAACAACAGTAAAATATAAAAACTATGGTTTTGGAATTGTACCACACAGATTTATTTATAACATGACTTTCTAATCTTTGGAATTGAATTGCTTCCCTTAGGAGCCTATGGATTGTGAATTATGTAAGTTGACTTATTTATTCATTGTTGAATGTTGATACAAAATAAAGCTATTTCTTTACATGGGTATCCACTTTTTTGTTTATATCAACAATCTTCAGAGAAAAGGTTTTAAACCATTCAATATATTAACCTGTTTTCAATTATACTGCACAATTTTTAACCAGATAGTTTTTTTTATATTTTTCTATATTTTACTCACATAGTTTAGTTTATCCTGATTATGCTATATTCACACTAAACTTTGTATTCTGCGCCGTATGACCTGTTAAGTGTTGGTGTGCCGTAAAACCCAAATAATAATAATAATAATCTGAGAAAAGGGATCATTCAGTTTACCAATAATTATTTATAACAATATTAAGATGTATTTTCTTATACACAAAGAATGAAATGTTTGTGTCATAATACATCACAACATTTGGGGGAAAAAGAAAAAAATAAATAAAAAATAATTTGAAGGCTTCAGGCAACAATGCATTTAAGTTTAAAATCCCCAGGTTTTCCCAATAACAGTTAAAAGAGCTGAAAGCCGTGTCCAAAAAGAATGTCAATCAAACATCATGTTCTTTGGTCAATCAAACACTATCTTCTAATGTCAAACACCCTCTTCTAGTGTCACTCAAACACCATACTCAATTGTCAGTTAGTCAAACACCATCTTCTAATGTCAAACAGCTTGTTCTATTGTTAATCAAACACCATGTTCTAGTGGCACACGACCACTGTTCTAATGTCAAATACCCTGTTCTAATGTCAGTCAAACACCATCTTCTACTGTCAATCAAGCACCCTGTTCTTATGGCAGTCAAATATCATGTTCTAATGTTAATTAAACCCCATGTTCCAATATTATTCAAACAATGTGTTCTAATGTCAGTCAAACACTGTGTTCTAATGTCAGTCAAACACTGTGTTCTATGTCAATCGAACTGTTCTAGTATCAATTAAACATTTCTAGTTTTGTCAAACACGAATCAGTCAAGCACCATGTTGGAATGTCAGTTAAGCACAATTTTCTGCCATATATTATTTGGCTAAAGGGGTGCAGCATGTCCTTCCTATATCAATTACATAATTATAGATGCGGCAGACAAGTTTCATACTTGTAAAGGCATTTTAAGCATTGACCTTTAAATAGTAGGCAGGTGTTATTAAAAACAAAATAACATGGAAAAAACTTCTACAGCTTGACAATAAGGGTTTCAACCCTAATTGTCAGTAGGCTACTTTATCTTTTAAAATGTGGGGCATTATTTTAAATAAGAAACATCCAAATATATGCCACACAAGTAAGGTTTATCGAAGTATCTACAATCTATTTTGACTAGTATATACCATTAATTATAAACATTCCAAAATTGTCTTATTTAAATACAATTCATTCTGTTCCATTATCATTTTATACAAAATCCAAGTGTGAAAACTGTTAATGAGCCACGTACGCTGCAGAAATAGATATTTATAAACTTAGAAAACCATGTGACCACTTACTTTTGACATCACGTTATATAGGAGGCGGGTACGTAGCTGCCTGTATGCGTAAAAGTACGTAAAATATTTTTTTAAAAATCTGTAATTAGAATCTTTCCATATTAGGGGGTAAAATACATTTTTATTGCACTCATCTAGCACCGCTATTTGCACCATTAGGAATGGGTGAAATAGCTTAATTGATTTAGTAAGGTTCTTTAGCTCCTGGTAAGGGACAATTCTTGTATTCTTATATTTCAATACCACAGTTTATCAGATAATTTTGACCTCAGGACGATCAGACATATTTCACTTAAAATCTAGTTATATCTTACTACCCAGAAGCCACCATGCACGATCTAGAAACGCAGAATTATCCTGGCCAGCAAACTCCGGATCCCTTTAGCGGCCATGCTTAAACGATCTAGAAACGCAAAATTATCCAGGCGAGCATACCCCAGGACCCCTTCAGCGGCCATGCTTGAGCGATCTAGAAACGCAAAATTTTCCAGGCGAGCATACCCCCGGACCCCTTTAGCGGCCATGCTTGAACGATCTAGAAACGCAAAATTATCCAGGCGAGCATACCCCCGGATCCCCTTAGTGGCCATGCTTGTACAATCTAGAAACGCCAAATTGTCCAGGCGAGCATATCCCCGGACCCCTTCAGAGGCCATGCTTGTACGATCTAGAAACACACAATTATCCAGGCGAGCATACCCCCGGATCCCCTTAGTGGCCATGCTTGTACAATTTAGAAATGCCAAATTATCCAGGCGAGCATATCCCCAGACCCCTTCAGCGGCCATGCTTGTACGATCTAGAAACACACAATTATCCAGGCGAGCATACCCCCAGACCCCTTCAGAGGCCATGCTTGTACGATCTAGAAACACACAATTATCCAGGCGAGGATACCCCCGGACCCCTTTAGCGGCCATGCTTACACATCATACCATGACTAGAGCTCTACGCCCCTGTATAGATAGTTTCCATGTGATGTCATAGGCATTGATAAGACAGTTTAAGGCAGCCATCTTTGAAGGCAGCAGCTAATGCAGGCCAATATCTAGAAATATGTGCTGTATTAAACTCACCACTATGATTTTATTTTTCAGTATATTTTACTGAATTTTCTGTTAAATTTAACAGCTTTACAAAGTATTTTAAATATCAAAACTATATTTTATAGTTTAAATGGTAAAAGAAATACAATAAAAAAGATACCGGTACAATGTTCATTTTGTTTCAAGGAGGAGTCAATAGTTTTATTTCTTTCTGAGTATTAATTCTTTGTGCATTCATCAATTTTACAAATATTGTATTTTAAAAATGTGAATTTCAAGAGATTTCCAATGGTGTATAGCTTTTAATTTTTGGACCACAAATGAAGAAATTACAAGAAAACAAAATTTATGCTTCTATACAATTCATCTTAAAATCCCTTGAAGTTGCCATCAAAGATGGCTTCCAAGATAATGTATCTTCACTGATGTGGAAACTATCTATAGTCATCCGGGTAATCTGCTCTGACATCGCTTTCTATTTGTAGAAGAGACCACTTTCGAGATGTTTATACAGCTGGAAAAAATACACATTCAGATTGTTTTGTTGTTGTTGTTTTAAATTGTTTTTGTTTTCGTTGATTTTTTTATATTAATTCAGTCTAACAATTTAGTTGGTGTTCGAAACAGTATTTTTGAAGAATAAAGTATGGGTTTGTGCAAAAAGTATGCCTTAATTCCTAAAAGCAGTGGCTCGATAGTGTTATATGTATTTGATATCGGCAAATTGCCGGATACCACCTTTAATGGTGATTGAGAACCTGAAACACAACCCACGCAGCGCTTTGGTTTATATTTGATGACTTAATTTACACGTTTTTGCAAAGTCGCGTATAATAATTTCTCCACTTCCCACATACGTTGCATCATTATTAAATTAGATCTATATTTTGTTATATTTATGTTGTTGCATGCATCTGAAGCGGTATGACTAAAATACGCAACGGAGATTTATTGGCGCAACGGGCGCAACGAAGTACGAAACGGGCGCAACGGAGTACAAAGTATAAAACAGATGACAGTTCATTACTTAGTCCTACTGATACCAACAGATACAAAGATTGTCGCAACCTTCGTTGCGCGCAGCGGAATATGAATAACCTGTATCAAACATTATATAATCAACAAATTATCAAAATTAATTTGGCGTGCATTCTGCTCTTAAATAAAAGTTTTCTGTGCACTTACTAAATTTGTACTAAGTTTGTACGCCGTTGGGCCGCTGCAAATGAATTAGATCTATTCGGCATATAAATATAAATAAAATATAAACCTTTGCTTCATGTAAAGTCAGAGACATGATTCTGGCAATATACTCGAAGCACAAAGATTGTAAAATTGGTAAATATAATTTAACCTGGCGTGTATTCTATTTGTAAAAACCCCTGACATTCGTTAAGTTTAATATATATATATAGTAGTATTGCCAATCTTAAAATAACGTTACATTATACGTTATAGATATAGAAATTGCACTTATGTTCACTGTTTTTTTTAACTTTATATCGATACCTTGAATATGGCGTAAAAGAGAAGAAATAAAAGTTTATACTAATGTTTGATACATAATTGTACTACTTAACGATTGAATGTTGTATTCCTTATGATATTTTAAAATAAAAAACAACAACAGAAAGCCGACTATTGATTAAATAAACAATCATAAATGCCGACTGTTAATTGGAAGCAGATTGCACGTGCTGCTGATTGGTTTACCACCTTTACGGGTCACCCGGTAGCAGTTGGTCACGCGGTTGATAACAGAAGTGTCAACTGCTTTGTTTATTGGCAGTTATGGGCACGAGAATCTAATTATGTTCTCAAGTGTTGACACGACCCTAATTGCTGAACTTTAAAAAAAAAATATTGGTGTAAAAAGGTGTTCCGACAAATGAAGCTTAAGTTTATAAAATAAATTCCTTATTATAATTAATGAATATATAGTAAAAAAAATCACAAGCGCATAATGATGACATACAACAATATACATATGGTGTTAGTTGAAAAAACTGTCACACTATACATAAGAGAGTAAAGCCTGTACTAATGTGTTTCAAGATCTAGCTGTTTCACGACGTAAAAATTTTGTATTATTTTAATGTAATAAATGGATTTTGTGTTAAATGCTTTTCTAATTTTCATCATGAATACCTCATACCTAGTAAGTAAATTTCTTATTTGCAAATCTTAAAAACAACAACTTAAATGTTTAACTGTCTATAGTCTGTTGTCACTTAAGTTGTGTCGTCTTAATCACAAATTTAACAGTAATTAAGTCCCAATTAAGTATGATAGCGGCGTTTTTGGCTGTATTTTTCAAGAGTCCGGTCTTTTCAGATCTTATTTTCACAGGTAGGTAATTAAAGGAATTCTACGACGGTACTCAAAGCAGTAACTGTATATAAACCTAGCTTTTTCAGAAAGAAATCATATTATTACAAAGATTTCGTAATGGGTAGATATCAGTGTTATGTGTGTTCCAGGAATTGTTTGGATAACTGTATCTTCTGTGAGGTAGGGTTGTATATATTATTATTATTATCATTTTAATGTATTGGCATCCTAACAGGAATTTTTAAGAAAATTGAATGAATTGCAAATTCTTGAAGATTTTGTTGCTTGTTGTTTTCAGATTTTATAATCGATTAATAAAAAGCATATACATGTACAACCAATTCATTAAAAAAATCAATATTCAGAACACACATGTTCAAATCAGTAACATATAGAATTCCATTATTACATAGTTCTTTCAAATATGTTGCTTGTCTTTATTACATATACGTGAACCGAAATAATGATAAAAATACAAGCACGCACGCGCAAATGTTCAAATCAGTTATGGTCAAAGCCGATATGGTCAACTTAACAACGCTACGTCAATATACATGAAGTTAAAATTGACTTAATTCACTTGCAGGCCTGTAACACATGGACTCACTTCTCGTGCCAAGAGATAGTCGGTGCTGACCGTAAGGTGTGGAAGAACCTCAAGCTGTCCTACATATGTCTCAGGTGCAGAAACAGTGACAACGACAGTTACGACTACCTGATGGGACTAGAGAGGCTAACTCAGGCAGGAAAACTTGGGTTCCGTATGCTGATGCAAGCAGTTGAACGAGAAAACCTGTTCTTAAAAAGCGTCCCGTTAAAGACAGACTTGCACAATGACTTCAAAAGCCACACCCAAGACTACGTAGCAAACAGTCTTCTCGTCCATTATCACTGGTCTGACAAAACTGCCTTACAAAGCACGCCCGACGGCGATTGTTTCTTCAATTCCATATCAACTCTGCTGAGCGGCAATGAAAAGCGAAGCGTAGAACTGCGGTATCGTTGCTGCATAGAAATGGTTACCAACAAATCGCAAATAATGATCCACCCTCAGTACAAGCGCCTCTACTTCCTTGGTACAGAGTTAGAGACAGATTGTTTGGACTGTGCTCGACAAGGGACGTACTCTACAATGCTGAGATTCATTGCTATGTCTCGCCTACTTAACCTACCTATAGAAGTCGTCTATCCGAGTCTGAATGGAACAAAACACTATCAATTCAAAGTGATGAACACAATGCTTCGCCCACCGTTCGCAGACACAGACAAAGGCAAACTGACTCTGATGTGGACAAATGTTGCTCTCCCACAGCAAGAACCAGGGTTAGGGGATGAATGGGTCCCAAACCATATCGTTTCATTAGTGGGAAACGTCAAGAGAGACCGTGTCGCGCACATGAGCGAACACTACAGAAGTCAAAAAAGCGAACAACACAACTTTGAAACTAGGAATCGATTTCGCGTACTTAGTAGCACTGAGCCAATCACGGTACTGGATGAAGACCGATCTAATGACGATTTAGATGACGGTGACTCTAAGTTCCTTCCAGATCTTTCCACAATTGACGAAGAAGTGAACATCACAACCGGTAGTGGCCAAACATCGCCATGTGGGGTTAAACTGACGATGGACGAACCGGTATTGGAACCTGGCGCAGTAACGGAAACAGATGCACACAACGACATTCACAGAGGTGAGCTTCATGAAGTAGAAACAACCGCTAGTGGCTACCACTCTCCACCGTCTGGTGCACCGGAAACAACACCAGTGAATACGGACGCAGACTTTGGCACTGAAGGTTCAGACAGCGAAAGCGATTTGGAAGTCACATTCTCGCCCGGCCCATTAGGCAATACGTTTATGGACACAAAAACCGTCTTTGAAACATTTCGCGCTCCACATTCCGCACTTGTGTCTGTACCAGCCGGAAGAAAAGACGGCATGTTCTTCGTACTTGATAACACAGAGAATAATCGACGGCGCGAGCAAGGCAAAAAAGCAGAAGTATGGGATGACTGTGGGGCTTGGAAAAAACCGTCCTGTCCCAAAACGTTGTTTGTGAAAGATGGTGAGCGCCTGATAACTGTAGTAATAAGAGACAACAAGTATTGTACCGAAAAAACAATGAAATCAAAAAGAGTATTCGTACCACTTGATCCACAACCGGCAAAAAATGAGGTTCTTGAAGTACATAGGACTTACCAAACACTGGCTGCTTCAACACCAGAAGAAACGTTTAAACGTCGAGTGACATGGTTCGGCCACGTACCAGAAGCATTCAACTTCGTACCCAAAGACAGGGCATTGGTGGAGTATGTAGGCACATACCCTGGTGAAAAATTACATGGCAATGTGAAACATGATAGAAAAAACAAAGTATACATTAAAACAAAACAGTCCGTAAAAGAGAAACTAAAGTCACAACTACAACGTGACACGGTCAAACAAGTTGAAAAGAAAATGAATCGCGCAACGGATGATGATTTCGAAAAACAGAGGGATGATAAACAACTGAGAAATTTTAAATACAATTTAGAAAAACGAGACCATCCTAATTCAAACGCAGCTGACCACATAATCGCTGTTGAGGAAATGATAAAATCAAACGAGTTCGTGCAAAGCGTCGCACACATCCAGACGACAATTGTGAACATTCGCTAGTTATTCTGAAATGTCTTATCCCGTGCCCAGTATTAGCCAATTAAAAACGTCGTTACTATTTCCCACGGGTCACTTCCTTCACAACGACATTGATTATGACAACACCATAGATTTCATGAAAACCAAATAACTTTTGTAAGGATTTAAACAAGTGAAAGGAAGGCGGGTTAGCAGCAACATTGCCACAATGGCACTCCATTTTAGTGCAAACCAGGTGCGTACAAACATGCTTCCTGTGCGTTTCGTGCGTGCACGCTTTTGTTGTAGTTGCTTTTACCTAAGATGTTTTCACACCTCTTGGCGAGAGTCATTTTCATTCGTTCATCTTAGTGCATATTAAAAGGTTTTTGTTAGATTAAAGGAAGCCCATAAAAAATTAACTGACACCGTATCTCAGTTTAGCCTTTAATATCTTTACTTTTGTTAGTTTATCTTAATTTATGAGAAGACATGTGACCAAGTGCATTGGTATCACTTTAATGGCCAAGGTATTTTTTATTTCAAGCACCATTTGTATGGAAAATAAAGTTGTCGTTTTTTTTTGCCTACATTTTATTATCACATTGTTTATTATAGCTAAATTTTACATGCACATATTTGCCAAGCCACCAATAAATGGAGATAAAACATATAGTATTATTACCAAAACTTGATGTTTCCCCTAAGTCAGATTGTTGCATTTTTTTAGAACACTAACCTTTTTTATGTTTCCTGTTTAAAATTTAACAAATATGATATTGTTACTGAAATAGTTATAAATAAAATGATTATAGCTAAGCTTTATTTGTAATAATTAAAATGATTATAGCTAAGCTTTATTTGTATACACCATATTCTTAGGTTTCTTTTTTTCTTTATTTTCTAATTATGACCTCCATATGTTACATGCAGCAATTGTATGGAATCAGCCTAAATCTAATGATATGATATTTAATTTCAGTATGACAAGAACTTTAAGCCGACACTGCTGCAGAACTGGGAGGTTCCAAGAAATTACAGAGAGGTGGGTACATTGTTTTACTTTATGATAGACACTAATGCTACAGTTGTACATAGAGTTTCAGTCATACCAGTGATCATGACACTACTGATTGAAAGTAATGTAACTGCTATTCTAAGACCACAAACTCCACGCACCATTCATGTGTACAAAAGAACTTACTGGGATGGTTTCAAATAGTGGATTACACAATTTAATGAAAAATCTATACAATCAAGACTCTCTGAAACACGTCTGCTTGAACAAATATGGGAACAATTTCTTGACATGATCAATGAAGGTACCAAAGAATTTATCCCAACCAGACAAGCTAGCATCAAAAACAAACTTGAATGGATCAAAGTTGGACTTGTAGTGCCAGTGTGGTGGAGAGGCCCACAGGTGGCCCGGTTAGCTCTGTAGGTAGAACTCTGGAATGGTGATCTGGGGACCGTGGGTTTGATCCCCACGTCTAGTGCTCACTTTTCCCTTGATTTACATTACTTGTGTCAGAAGTAAATGGAGGCCCGGTTGGGTTGTCCTGATTTGGGCTTGGGCCCAGAAAGATAAGAGGGGAAGGAGTGTAGTGCTGTGTCGTGTCTCCTTGCAAAAAAACATTTTTTTCCTGAAATATAATTAATTTTTTCCCTGCCAAAATGATTCTAATTTGTATATGAAATTGCACAACTTTTCACTTCCTACAAAATTCTTGATGAATATCCAACCTTAACCCAGTGCACTATTACTAATGGCACAATATAACAGCCTCTTTGATTGAGATGTAGACATCTAATTATATATTAAAATTAAACAAAGGCATTACAGATAAATCCTTTATCTGTAATCTTAAGCAATATCTCTAAAATAATTACTGCTTAGCACAAGTTTGTATTAATATGTGCTATATTTACACTGCAGTGACTTTTAATTTAAAATTAAACCATCACTGCCATTTCATTATTATAAAAAATTCAACATGGTGGTCCTGAAAATTGTGTTATCTCTTTGCTTGGAAAATCAGCAATTGCAGGCATGTCTTGTGCACTTGTCACCTCTCTGTTCTCTGCCTGGTCATCCTCTTTGTTGTTGCTATCGTCCGCATCATCTGTATTGGGCATTTCTATCCTGCATAGATATCTATCCTATAGATCAATTGCTGACATTTTGAAAATACAATAACCCTCAGAGTAATCCTCATTATGACTTCTTTTTTTGGTTCTCATCTCAGCCAAAATCATTTCCTAAATAAATATATTGGGGTGAACTTCCAATCATTGTTTTGTGCTGTAATTTTCATATCATGATTGAGCTAAGTGTCAGTCGTGGCCTTTGATCGTTGTGCTTTAAGCTAAGCGATTGATAAAAGGTGTGAAAACACAAGCTGATGTAGCAAGACTGCTTTCGTGACATAGAATTTTGTTTCAAAAGAATTTGACATGAGAATTTTACAATATATACAGAATATAAAGGGGAAAAACACAAATTGAAAATAAATTCATCTCAAGCAGAATTTCCTGTCAAGAGAGTTTGCAATTATGATGTTTAAGTGTATATGAGTTCTTTTAGAAAAATGCATGTCCTTATTTCACTGTTAACCCCCCCCCCCCCCCCCCCCCCCCCCCCCCCACACACACACACACACACACACACACACACACAAGAATAGGTTTAAGCATTTAAGCTTTCCAGGTGGCTTGCAGTGCATTTGTCCACCACCATATCTGCATGTGAAATCAAAAGTATTTTGTCATTATCCATTAACTTAGTTGTCTACTCAAGATTATCTTGTTATCTTAAAATGATATATTATTTTTTGCTTAAAGTAGTTGGGTATTTTTTGAACATTATTTTCATTGTTTGATGTGTTTTTTTTTTTTTTATAATAGACCCAACATGTTCTTTCAACTGGTAACTTTTTTGTAGGTAGTTGCTTATACATGTAGATTTGATCACATTATATTGCAAATTATATTGTATTAGTTCATACTTTTTCAATAATGATTGCTTAGTGCATGATGTATGCATTTATGTCTTTTTATTATTACTGTGCAGACATTAAAAGTGCTATTTCTCTTACTCTTGAAAAAACATATTGACATTTAGATATTTCCTACATAGAAAATGATTCAGCGGGGCTTTAGAGATTGTGTAAGTCCAGCAGTGAACTAACACCATGGCATGACTTTAAAAGTGTTGAAAATGAACACATTTTCATTTTATGCTAAAAGAAATAAACAAATTTGGATCCTTTTGGATAAATTGAAACAAATTTGACCACTTATTTTAATATGTAAGTAATTATGTAAACTCAACAGAATTTGTATGAACCTGTTCTTACACAAGTAACTACCTTTTGTGTGGTAATGCTAACTTACCTTTGCCATTAAATGTACTTTTATATACGTGTGTTATTGCATGTTCGTGTTGATGAAAAATAATGTATTTTGATGGATGCATGGTTTTGTGTTTTACATATGTTTGATTTATGTAATTTATAGTCACATTTTGCATGAATTTAACAACAATTAAAAATATAACTCATCTTTTTACTCTGTTTTAAGGTGATAGCTGTTTTATTTTTATAGTTTAAAATTACTTTTATATACATGTAAAATACTTTTGAACATAGTTTTTGTAAGTATAGGATTAAATAGACAGTGTGTGTATAAAAATATTTAATGTCAAATTCCATTTCTAAGCCTTCTTTAATTAACTTTTGGTCTAAGTGAATTATTTTACTGTGAATATCTCCTAATTTCGTTGTGTTTCTTACTGCAGAAACCACGAGCCTTCATTGGCTTCACACAGATAGTTGCCAATGATCGAGGCCACCTGCTGTCTGGGGTAAAGAGGTCACGAGAATCTCCATGGGGAACATTTGTGGGCACATGGGACCTGCCAATCAAGATACCTGGTAGGTAGCAGTGCAGACACCTTTTTTATCATTTTTCCAGTGTTATATTATCCTGGGTGTGCTAGGCTGAGGCAGTTGTAGAGCCAATTTTTAGCAGTAGAATGAAAAGCAGCCTAAACAGTTGGTCTTGTTTTCATTTTGTCGTTCTTGTTTTCATTTTGTCGTTTTCTAAGTTCTGCACAATACGACTATAAGAAACAAAGCAATCACTGCCTGTCAGCTTTTTGCTTGCTGGATTCTAAGAACTGAGGTCAGAGTGACAACATTTATGTGTACAAGTTCTTCAACTGGACTACATAAGATTGGCAGTTTTACCTCACACCATTATAGCAGCTTGATGTATGACTGCCTATAAGGACACATATCTCCTGATTTCTAGATTGGTAGTTTCACTCACATCATAATATCAAACTAATGTATGTCTTGGCCAATTTGTTACAACTTTTAAATTAACTCATCTTCATTTAGTGACTAATTATTTTCTTTACAACTTATATATTCACTTATATCCAAGTTTTAATTTAAAATCTAGCTGTTTACCTACATAGTGTTGCTGATAGAGGACACTGGCAGGCCTGAATAAATAGAGGAACAATTTCTTATGATTATTATTCAATGGGAAGAAAAAGACATGAAGTGTTTAACATCAAAGGAGATACCAATATGATGTATAACACACTATCAGTAATATACAGATCATTGTTATGTGTTTGATTGAAGAAAATAAGGAGTTGTGAATATGTAGATATAGCTCAGTTTTGAAAGTCTCTACTGTAATTTAATCCTTTAAGTTACTTGACAATCCATTATGATTTGAAATTAATGATAATTTGAAATCAATAATTTTATAATCAAAACTAAAGCAATAATAATGAAAGCAACAAAATTAGATAGCACTAATTTTATATTGCATGGAATTATGAAAAGAAATCTATTGCCATTGCATTATTGAACTCAAAATAAAATGGATTTTAGGTAACAACATGACCAACTCAACTGCCAGAACTGATATTGCCATGGCACGACTGGAGCGCATGAAGTCTGACGGAGATATTGTCCTCAAGGGGAGACTCAAACAGTGCAAGGTACAGAAACTGTCACGAGATAGATTTTATTGGTATCCCTGTCATTTCCTTATTAGGGGCACTAGTTAGAACCAGTTATCCCCCAAGGTACAACAAGTGCATTGACAAAGCTAAACAATGTTGAATACTCAAAATCAGTTGAAAATTTAGGAGTCTACACAATGTTACTGGGATGCATTCCTGTGTTGTTGTTTTTGAAAAAATAGCATATGTAAAGATGTTGTTCTGCTTTCAGTGATGTTAGGATTGTCATGTTTTATGGAGAAAAAAAAAGTGAATTATAACCTAATATTTGTATGATTAAGTAATATAATGATATAAAAATACACACACATTGAATTAACATAAATTGAGAATAAATATATGCACATATGTGGGAAAAAATGTAACACATATGCACTTGGATAGTACAAAACATTTAAAATTGATTCATCTCTTTGTGTGAATAAAATTTGCCAGATTTTCTTGTTTTAGAATATAAACTACCAGCAGCCCTATTCCCAGTTATTGGAATTACACATTCTTGTATCACAATATACCTTGTAATTTACAGTAAGCTTACAGTTTGTATTAAATCAAATATTCTTGTATTTCTATCATACTGTTTGACATTTAATAACAAACACCCTTTTGACCTTTTTTTATTACCTTTCAGTATTACTTGTTTATAGATTAAAGTGTTTTTCATATATATTGATACCTTTTCCTTTCGTAAAATTATGAATCACAGCATTATGTAGCTTTTTGTCAACTGTTTGTAGAAAACCTAATTCAATTAAAAGAAATAAACAAATGAAATTTGTAGGAGTTTCTTAAATAAGATGAGAAAAAAACACCTAGTACATGTTTGTATGTATGTCTCTATCTGCAGGTGCCATCACCACTCCCAGTAAAGGCAGACAAGGATGCAGACAAAACACTGACACCAAAGGCATCCAACACTCAGACACAGCTCCAGGGCAGTGGTGAGAGATCAGGCGAGAGATCAGGGGCCAAGAACCCTGAGCCTGTCCCTTCAGTGCTAGCCCCTCCATCCCCAGGGGTCAGAACTCCCCTGAAACCTGCCACCCCTACTCTGGACTGGCCTCGCCCCGGTTCCCATGGTAGCAGAGTTCAGTCAGCCTGTCCCAATCTTGGCACCAGCCGCTCCCCTCTGCCTGCTATCTCCTCCCCCAAACAAGTGGGTACCCCCACACCTAGGTCCAGAACAGAGGATCTAACCTGGCCCTCCCCCAAAGCACCGGAACAATTACCAGCATAACCTCAGATTGGAGGAAATTAATGCAATTATTAAAAAATTGAAGATAGGCTGACTATAGAGTGTGACTGGAATTATACATGGTGGCTGACTATATTTGATATGTCATTGATATTGCATTTTTCCCTTAGTCTGAAGATCCTTAATGTTGAAATATTTATATATTATTTCCTTTTAAATTAAAAGTGAAAATTTCAATATTTATTTTGTTTTTTATACAATAGATTATAAAATTGGTACATGTTACTGGAAAAATAAATATGGTAATGGTTCAAATAGATTAAAGTTGTATGTGTTGAGTATATGTCTTACCCCTCTCTGTGATATGAAGTTGATTACAAGCTTCTGAATGTTGGTTGATGGTTTTTGTTATTGTATCTGTTATTGTATGTTAACGATTAACCATATTTTTACCAAAAGTCTAAATTGAGACATTCCTCAGTACATGGTTATTGACGTTGATACTGAAATGCATTTATAAATGTAATTTTTTTTTCTTCTTCTCTGAAGTAATATTCTGCCACATGTTGTGATAGGTATGCCCTGGAACGCATTGAAGAAAGGTAAAACACCACATGTACACCGAATTAATGTCCTGCCTTGGAAATAGACTGTTTCCTTCCTTTGTTCCTCAACTTTTGGTGTTTTGCTGGTAATTCTGTGGTGACTTTGCTTTCACTTTTTGTTGGCTAAACAGATTTCTCCTTGTTTTGTTGATTTGTTAAGTTTTCAGATTAAGTAATCTACTGCACAGTGAGTTTGTTGTACACCTAAATGTAGATTTGAAGACAACCTTGTTGTCCTGGTTTGATCATGTTTAACCATGTACATGTACTGCCCCCCATCACAGTTGTTTGTGTAGATGTGATACACCTAACTGTGCGTCACCTTCCCACATTGTACATGAGTAACTGTCCTGTATTTACCTATTTTTAAACCTGTTATAGTTGGGTATCTCATTATGGTTTGATATAATTTTATAGTGAGATATAATTTTAGTCATTGTCTTTAGTCTATTTTAACATTCAAATGAATGTGGGCCTATTTTTGACAAATGATCAAACTTGTTTAATAAAAAAATTGATAATTGTGATTGAGAAATAACAGATATACTAATTTCAGTTGTTTTGGTCTATCTGTAAAACAGTATAATGTTCAATCAGATTAACCAGGAGAGATAATAATTAAATATTTTATTTGTAATTATTTTGATTAAGAATACTGTTTACACATGTTTTTAGATTTTTTCCTTATTTCTTGGGATTTGGCATAGTAAGACTGAAGTTCCAAACTCTTTACCAAATATTACTTTTCTTTATTATTTTTTTAAAAATATTCTAGATAAATGTTTAGTATTTCGATTTTTTGAATCATTCATCTTTAACCATGTATACACCTTCTTGTATTTATGTCTTATTTAAATCAGCTGACCATTATTTGTATTTATCAAGATATGTTAATCTAATGAGGGGAACATTCATGAACTGAACAAAATTGACTATGTTTAGGCTTGTGTTTGTGTATTGCTTTGTCTTTGCTCTGGTGCTGGGTCCATAGTCTAAACTCTGGTGTTTATTCTCCATAGATTTCACCTGTAATAAACAGTAAGTTTAAGAAACAAAAAGCCAAAATAAAATGTATCAGTATTAAAGTTCTCCTGTAATTAGAAAAAATAGATAATTGTGTTTTCTGGAGAGAGTTTAATGTAAAAGATCCAATTAAAATACAGTGAGTCTAATTAAGTAGGATTTCACGTTAGGAAAGGTTTCATTGAACATCAATGTATGATTGAGTAACTTGTTTGTCTCTTCAAGATATCATTAGTCTTCTCAAGCTTTCAAGAGACTGTATATTTTATGGGATGATTATTGTCTGCAGGAAATGTGTATAAATTGTCAGTGGCATAAACCAATAAAAAATGTTTTCACTTTAACTTAAAGAACTAAGATACACATTTACTATAATTTTTTATTTAACGTTATTTGTAAAAAAAAAACTAGCGTCATTGTTGCATCATATTTATTTAATTGTAAGAAAAGACAGAATAGCAACTTTGTATGCTTTAAATGTGTTTGGCCATATACTACATATCGTAGCTACCGAGATTGTTTTATGCCATAGCTTATCACTTTGTTGTTAAGATGCTGTAAATTTTAACCCTTTTTACAAAGTCATTTATTAAACTGTGGTAGTTATATATATGGAGCCATATTGAAACAACCTGTTATAGTAGATAGGTTATGTAGTAAGATTTTATTGTGAAATGAATTGTTTTAAATAATAAACAGATTTGTCAAACTGACTGTAAGCCATGCACTAGAAAAATAAAAAACAGCATGTAAATCATTAGTTTTATTTAATTAACTACATGTTAAACTTTGATTGTGTATTCGGCTTTGATTGTCTACATGACTATATTATATATATATTCCAAAACAATATAGAATGCAAGTTTATTTTCTTAAGTCAACTGTTTCAGTTTTGTAATATAATGTAAACTACATATTCTGTCTCAAGGTGATGTTTTAAATCAAAGTTCTTTTTATCAAATTTATATTTGTATGTATATTTACATTAATTGGAAACATTTATTTCTACATTAAAAATGTTCATTGTTTACATGCATGTTTGTTACTGATTTTTCTGTTCTAATAATGAAAACAAAATAAATTTTCTAAAATTTTACAATGTATGCAAATAATACTCTGTATTCCTTTAAAAGTGAAGCAAAAAAAACCCCAAAAAATGATTTTTTTAATGAAACAGACTGTTACAATTTATCTTAAAAATTTGCATTTTTTACCATATTTTTATTACCGGTAGTAGTTTTAAGTTTTTTCAACAATTTGTTTTTACTATGTCAAAAAGATAAGTTGTTGTTTTTTTTTAGAATTTTTCATACTGGTATGTTTGACTTTTAGGTAAAATTTCAATGTAAAACTGAAAAGCTTTAAGTTTGTGTTTACCGGTATGTGCATTCATTGTAATGTGATTATTTGCTTTACATGTTGTCATGGAAATATTTGCCTTACAAGAGCACAAGGGACATTGACATATGATATCCATTATTTATGTTGAATTGTTTATAGATGTAAAAAATAAAGTAATTTTTATAGAAATTGCCTTAATTTTATTACATGTCTGTCCACAATAAATATTTCTTGAACATTTCTTATTCCACACTTCAAATTTTAATTTGTAAGAACTAGTATACCAATTTGCTACAAACATCTTGGGGTAATGAAAACATCTGAATGTATTGACCCTTATTAAACAAGTTACAAACAAGATTTTTTTAAAATGATAACGGAAACAAATGAATAAGATCATCAGAAACTTTAAATATATTTTATTTGGTATTTACCAAGAGTCAACAACTTGCAATCTTCCTATTAATTTGCAAACAGATACAAGTGTTACAACAAAAATAGAAACATTCCTTACGAGAGTGTATTAAGCATTGAATTGTACACAAAATGATATTCACATATTTACAAAGCAATAAACATACAGTTTCAGAAGAAATTAGAATATATGTAAACTATGGGCACCGGAATCAAACATTAAACTGTTATAAATAAAAACTTGAAACTTACATTATTTCATTGTTACCTGTACACAAAATTGTTCTTCTAATAATTTAAACCTAATTGTACCTGCATTACATGAGCAATTTAAGCATTCATTAATAATTCTTGGTTGTCAATAAAGTCTACTAAAAAAAAGAAAACCTATAAAAAAACTCCCTAAATAGCATAAACTGTTATAAAATGTTTTTAATCAATTGCAGAGTTTACAAATTTATTTGACATGACCTTTATACACAGTATCTATAACAGTAACACATTCTTTCCTGGACACAGTACAAAATAATTAAATCACTATCACACCAATAGAGCAAGAATTATACAAACTGTCCTTAGCACAGAACCATTGGGATTGAGAAACAAACATCTCTTTATGCTATTGTTGTAGTCATCACTTTATCCTTTGTACACATAGCTTGTTTCTTGTATGTATTGGCTCTTCACTCTGTTGATTTATGTTTGAACCATGTATGTTACTGGAAATTAGATCAAGTTACACTTTGTTCTAAAATTATCAACAGTAAGACAGTTTTAATTATTATATTTACTATTTTAATGTAAGTTAATCATAAAGATTAAATAAACATTTCTTCTCTGTACACAAAATGAAGTGAGGTCTACAACAAACAGAAGAGCCTGGCATATTTGTGTGAAAACAGATCCAGCTCCTTTCTCCTTCCCTTTAACATATCAACAGAATAATGACTGAAAAAGAAACGTGCAAAAACATCAAGGTATTTCAATTAAAAAGAGAAGAAAAATAACAAAGAATTTTGTCAAGACAAACAAAAAAACAGCATGAAGCAACTGTTGACAATAAAAATATACACACAAACGTGTAACCATTTACAGCAAAAGTCATCAATAACATGAAATTATCAACATGATTTGAATCAATATATACAAATGTCACATTACGTTAAATTGCATATTTAAACAGGAAGAATATGCATTTCACAGACTTCAACCAGTTATAATGGCATGGGTGTGATAGCGTTCAAAATAAAAGAGAAGTTTTTGCCATGAAAAGGTTTGCTGACAGATGTAATAATTTAAGTACTGGCTATTTCTAATAGCTATCAACATGATAAGTACAATCACAGAATGTTCGGAACATTACAAATAGTAGAGATGTAAGTGCCTGGACTGCAAGAGGCTTGCATTTAGGGAAGTAAATAAATACATTTCAATGGCAATAAAAGAGAAGCCGGCTTTCTGGATCAATGGTAATGAGAATATTTCTAGACAGGTTTGGTATAATCAGGTGGTAATCTCGCCGATTTCCCTGAAAACTAAGATTGATCTATAATTTAAATCAACGTATTACTATATTTACAAAAGAAATGTGGTACAAAAATTCCACCTTACATGGTGCTTTTGTTGCATTAAATAAACCATCTTTGTCTAATATATCTGGCAATAGCCATTTTAAATGACTCTAAACTCAATTAACTTAATACAATGGTTACCATTAAACAATATGTACACAAAAAAGGATAAGAAGTGCCAGATCTGTTTAACAGCAAAATAGGCAAGTATAATTATAAGGGGAAAAAATGAACATAACCAGCATATAATTACCAAGTAAACAAAACAAAAAGTTATGAAAATAAGCAAAGAGCTCTTTAAACAAACTATCAATACAAATCCATCATCAAAAGATGGTAGCTTTACACCTTAAACAATACAGCTACAAGTCAAAGAAACTTTCAGCCTGCATTTTTATCAATGATTAATAACAGCTTTTAAACTCTATTCTAAGCTTTCTTTACATTATTTTCATTTACTAGTTGTAAGTACACAACTTATCAGTATCAGTATACAAACTTTGTTGAAGTGTCACAAACTAAATTCTTCATTACAATAAATTGTCTAAACAATAAAAGATCAACAACAACTAGAGACATTTGAGGCTTAAATAATCCATGAGTTGGCAATTGCTGTGCAGGTTCCTGAAAATAATGACTAGATTAACACTTGTGATCAGTTTATGAGTAAAAAAAAATAGTGAGAATACAATATTTAATTGGCCTAAAATCCAATTTATATTAAACTTAATTGTTTGGATATACAATGACAGCATATGGTTCTTAAACAACTTCGGAAGATGTGCAGGTTACATTTATTTATTATATACAAAAGATGTTATTTCAAAAAGATAACTGTTAAAATATGATCTTCTCTCAATTTGGTTAACATGTGAAAGTAAATTCTTTTAACAGTATGACTAAGTTCCTTTTAAATATAATTACTTCATCAGACATTAATGCAAACTTGTGGTAGAACAAAGATCTGCCATACAATTACATGCATTTTTAGACCCTTCACAATTTTAATGAAAACCTACTTATATTATTTATATTATAAAAAACACTTTCTTTATTTTATAGAACACGAACAATACATAAAACTTGCTGATCAAATCAAATAAATCAAGACATGTATTAGCTTCAGTAACACTTCAATTGTGTGATAGACAGAACCAGTCCAACTACACAGCCAACATGTAAGGGTCAACTCCAACAAACAGTGAACTGTCAAATGCATGAAATTTAAAAATATTGATAATTATGTTCAGTTTGGTCACTGATGCAGTGCTTTGTAATGTTATTTGTATAATTTAAACAGAAATAGAATAACATGTTTAAGTATGCCTAGATATCTTTAGAATAGATTTTACATACAAAATCTAATATTCTTTTCTCTACCATGATGAATTTTTTAATGAAACATTTATCTGTTCCACTGTACAATAAAAAACAAGCATTAGCATACTTAAATATTTTCTTAAAGGATTCTAAACTATTATAAACACAATTCCTAGGCATAAATACCTTCTTATCATGTGAAATAAACACACTATTACAATTCGTCCATTTGTGGGAGTAATCATATGTACCAGTAAACAAGTGGCCATGTGTCCACGAATCTTGCTCTCTGATTGGTTTGGTTTCAGCGAATAATCATTTCTGAGCATAGCCGAAGATCAGTTGATAACAACTTAATACTTTTATAAATAAAGTTGTTCATCTTTAGAATTAATGAAATGCATGAGTGACAAGAGTGACAATTTCCAAGTTGTTGTCAATAAACCAATGTTCATCATGATCACTGCAGGTGTAACAACCTAAAACATAGTAAGTGAAGCACTACAAGCAGGTTATGATCACCTGATGGAACAGCCCAGTATAGGGAAGCTGTATATGCAAAAGGAACACCGATCAGGTTTCTGCATAGATTAGTTCATACTGATTATTTTCTCATTTATTAGTAAACAATACAGTTAAGTGAATTGCAAGTGAAGCTTGTAATAAGCTTGTATGAAAAAGATCAATATTGATTATTTATTTTTGTAACTTATCTTGTGTTGGAGTGAATACCTACAATGCAAGGGTATATCTTCACAAACTACAATCTTGTCATTCCTGCTTCCAATGTGATCTGATTCTTTTGTGCATTTTTTTTTTTTATTTTGCAGATGTTTTAGTGTATCTTTGACAAAAAAATGTTTAAACTATTCTCAATCGAAAAAAAAAAAGTTTCAACTAATCTAAATCAAAAAAGAATGTTTGAACTTATCTAAATCCAAACAAACATCAATGAAAACGTCTTTGTTCAAAGCTGTCTTCTATGTAGTCAGTGTGTACACTCAGGGAGTAGTGGCTGATGGAGATGATGAGGTAGCTCCTGGGGAGTGTTTACGAAGGATTACACTGGATCCGTTGTGGGGCCATGTCATCATCATCATCATCATTATCATCACTGTCCATCTCTTCGGATATTGTACCATCTTCATCCTCACTGACTGTGTCCGAAGAATCTTCATCTCTGTTCTCTGCCCGACGTTCTCTCTGACGCTACAAGTAAACACAGACTATTAGTTATACACAGAACAGAATAAAAGTCAGAATTGGACACATCCAATTGACATTTTCAACTTAAAACCACCCAGTTACTTAACAGTAACCATCATAGCTACTATAAGTTACCATAATTACCATACAGTTACCAAACAGTTACCACATAGTTACTACACAGCTACCATACACACCTGTTCACTTGAGACTTTTTAAAGTAAAAACTAAACTTTACCAAGGCAATAAAGAATTGCCTCTTTTACAGCATTCTTTTACTCTTATTTGACTTATGTAAATATGGTTTTAACAAAATAAAAAAGTAAAATTTAAGGAAAAAAGTATAATCAAAACAATCTAAAATATTTATCTTAAGTCTTCTAACAAACATGCTTCTACGGTTTATTTAGTTTTGACAGTTTATGCATCAAGTCTTTTTTTCAGTGAAAGACCATACATATATAAATATAAAAATACATTCCATGTATACAAAATCTTAAATAGGAATATCTCATCTTTAATGGTATTGCAATCCCTTTCACATACCCTTCGGCGGTTACGTCTAAGCTGGTGCATAATGAACCAGAGCATGGAGCCATCTATCATACCATGCTCACTTCTGCGTTCATCTTCACGTTCCTTCAGGTTCTGCTTGGTCAGCTGCAAGAAAGTAGAGCCATTCAGTCACCAATACCAAATCAATAAACAAATTAACCAAATGGACTTGAGTATTCAAATCAATACTGTTAGAAGGATTTTGATCTTTTCACCTACAGATATTAATACATTCAACTTTTTTAGTTTTTGTACATATGGGTTTAAGCCCTGATCAGGGCTGAAATATTAATGTGGGGAGGACTCCTAGCTGACCAGTGGTTTTATCCATACATATGTCTGCAGTCATCCTCCACAATTAATAAGCTGGACATTATTAACTTGATGATAATTGTAGTGGTGCTATGTAACAAAGAGACCATTATCAACTTTAACGCTTTGTCAATGTTTCAATTGTTAATATTATAATATTATAGGCCGTTTGTTCTGCAATTTTGTCAACTTTGCATGTAATGTTTTTGCTAAATACAAAGAATTTATGCCTGAAAACCATGTAATGCCTGTCAGATATGATATTACTTAATATACCACCACCAAGATCATAAACGATCAGCAGCTGCAAGCTGAATCACAGACTTGTCAGATTACGCCACTCCAATTTGATCAGCCATGCACCAAACACATTCTAACATTACACTGTTCTAAGATAACTTTTTTAATTAATTGGGAATTTAGTTTGCCAATAAAAAAATAACACCTATACATTTACCAAGCATGTGAAAACCAACTTCAATAAACATTTTCTCTCCAACCTAAAACAAGAGAGCCATGATGGCCCTTAATTGCTCGCCTGTAGACATGGGCTTTTAGTGGGCTCATATCTGACATCAAGTAATTACAAGTTATTTACTTTAGAAATCTTTGGTGCAGATTGGACCACTAGTGGTGCCTCTGGAGTGATCAAAACATTTTCTAGCATTTGGCCTAGTTACCTGCTTTCTAACCCCTCATAACCCAGTTACAAACTCATCAAAGATTTCATGTAGGAAAACAATCAGGCCAAGTTTGGTGAAGATTGGATCATAAGTGTGACCTCTTTGTGTTTAAAAGGTTTTTCTAACATTTGATACAGTGATATACTTTTAGACCTCATGTGACCTAGTTATGAGCTCTTGCAGACAGACATTCTGACTAAGTTTGGTAAAGATTTGGCCATAAATGGAGCCTCTAGTACGTTCACAAGGTTTTTCTAAAATTTGACCTAGTGACCTAGTTTTTGACCCCAGATGACCTAGTTACAAATTAATCCAAGATTACTTACAAACATTCTAACCAAGGTTGGCGAAGAAAAACTGTAGACTCTAGTGTGTACACAAGCAAATTGTTGACATGTACGCCACACGACAGAAAAAAGGGTATCAGAAAAGCAAACCTTGAGCATGTTACACTTAATTAAAGTAAAAACAATACACAGCAGGCAAGAACCTTTGTCAATAATAAAACCACTTAAAAATGACATAGTGCTGATAAGAAGTTATCAATTTTAACACTTTGTCAATGTTTCAATTGTTAATATTATAATATTATATTATATTAGTATTATAATATTAATATAATTGGCACGTCAATCTTTGTTTTGATTGTTTTATTGTTGAAATACTTTGCAGCAAGCAATTATCACCATTATAGCGATATCCAGCTATTTGGTGGACGAATACCCTAGACAAATGTCTGGGTTGAACCACCGGCGCACAGTAAGTCAGCTAAAGACTTTCCCACATTATGTCCTTTGCCCCAATAGGGACTCGAACCCATGCGGGAAGAAGCTTAGCAGTCAGAGGAGTTAAAAGTCATAGACTCTACCACTACGCCACAGGCTACCTCATCAATCTTCCTGCAATAGACATATGTATGAATTTTCTAGTCAAAAGTGTTCATTAAGATTCCCGATCAAGTTGTCATTTATATTAGGATAAACAGGTAACATAAGAAAGAGATAATAAAATTTTTAAGGAAAAAAAGATTTTTGTTTTTCTAACAATGGTGCCAAATAAGTTATGACAATACACTTGTATTCAAATTTAAATGAATATTTATGTGAATGAACCTGGCTAAAGTCTGTTGAAAACTTGTAATAAAACCAATAATGTATGCATGCATGCACAGTTTCTTATCATGATTTAGATTGATAACTTTATTATTTTACAAAATGACAATTTTAGAATACCAATCTTTTAGGCTTATGATTAATGGTCACAGTGACAGTGAATCTTAAGTTGTGAATCATTGATCAGATTGGATCAGCACTTGCCCAATGAACCACAGCCCTAGAAATATTGGTTTATTATTTAAGGGGCTTGCTGACTTTTGATTGGACAACCAAAACAGTGCCTGGTAGTCAGTCTGGGCAACAAAGCTTTGTAGGAAGCTATCTTCCCTTCAGCATACACATGTAAACCATTGACAGGCGGTCAACCAAGCTATGTAGTAACTTTCCAGCCCTGCCTACCCTCAAACACAACCATGTAACTATGATAAGTGTGCCACATACCTTCTTGAGTCCCTTGAGAGAGGTTGGAGCCAAGGCTGTGGGCGCCCAGATCTTGACGTCATGATCAAGTCCACTTGTGGCCAGGATGGGAGCAGATGGATGGGGCTCCAGCACATTGATCTGGAAACATTAAACATAACGTCCTCACAAATATGATAACAATCATTTTGCAATTTTCTTTTGTTTTAAAGTACATTGCACTGAAACTTCTATTGTCATAACAAAGGTTTAGATTTAGTTGATTTTGGAAGACACAAACAAATGTCGAGAAAGGTCATCTGGCCTAGCGCAGGTCATCTGAATAATGTCCCAAGTTAACTGTTCCCCCTACTTAGAACTAAACCAACACAGTAAGGGGTTGAGGATTTAGAAAGTCGGCAACCTAGGCCACTTGGCCATGGGTGCCACCAAGCATTTTGTCAATGTTTTTATTTTAAGACAATACCCCTAGGAATGTTCATATTTTTTCTACAATCTTATCTGTGGACACAATTCTTGAAATTACTGTCCACGATTGAACCATATAAATATTCAACAATGTCTTCTCACCACCCCTCCTTCATCTCCCTCCATGAACTGTACAATGTTCTCCGTAGGTTTGTCCCAAAGGAAGATATGACCACAGTCGCTGCCACTGACGATGAACTCACTGTGTGGCCCGTAGAAGTTTACCCCCTTCACTGTCTGGTTGTTACGGTGACCTCTATATTTATGAATGTAGTCAGCGCTGTCCGAGTGCTCATTGCTGAACAGGTAAATGTCCTCGTCATTGTACGTGCCTAGGATCTCTGGGGAACATGAACTGAACATGTGTATGATGCCTAGTTGCAGTATACAGGATGTCATGAATAACAATAAAATGACTAAGCAAAAAGTACATAAACATTTAATGCTAAAAGTATATACAAATAGCAGAATTGTAGGAATGTTTATTGTAATACTGTTACATATTAAGCTAGTTAAACTATTAATGATGATCCAACAAAGTTTTACTTGCCTTCTTTTCAAAGAAATTGATTTGAAAAAACATTACTGTTGAAGTTTTATGTTTGCTTTGTACAGTAAACCTGAAAAATGCTCTATAGAACGTGGTACAGAGTGGACAACAGTACCTGTTCCATTGTAGTTGTAGCATGCACAGGTCACATTGGCTTTCAGGTTTTCCTTATCATGGCTGGCCTAGAAAATGGACAAGGGTAGGATGTGATAAATAAAGGATACACTATAACAAGTTTATAAAGTCATAAATAAAGTGATCTATGTTATGGATATTTTTCCAATGATCATACAATAAAATTTATTCTTTAAAATTTAATGTTATGCATGGGAAATAAAATATTATCCAAATGATATAATTTTGAAAATTTGTAAATTTATCATGATGCAAAATTGGAAATAAAAAATAATACACCTTTCAGGGTCGAAGTTTCATACATTAAAAAGTGTACCTTTTGGTAAATGACCAATGCTGGATTTACAGCTAGTATGTTAGCCATTTAAGAGAGCTACTTACTATATGGTGTGGTGCAAACTTCTTTAATACTCCATTGTTCACTTCCTAAAAAGTAACACAAACACTTCCTAAGGAAAGCAGATATACATGGATAAAAACACAACAGAAAATTATCAACTTGAATAATCAATAATCTTAAGCCAAAGTCAATCACACCATAGACCATCTCTAATCCTCTCAAAATTTTAAAACATGATATAAGATAAATACACTTCTTTCTGTAGAAAATAATTAATCTAAATAATGCATCTAATTGTAAAATAATTCCAAATATTAAGAAACCAAACAATGGTTCATAAAATGTTGATATTTACATTAGGCAGTTTATCCAATCCTTGCCACTGTAAACCACCTGAGAAGTGGATGACCTACTTTTTTACACAAAAACACACACATATTTGTTGATATTGTTTGTGAGCATTTGATCTAGGCATGGAAAACAACAGCAAAAAACAATAACACAAACAACAACATACAACAACAAGGAAACAACTGTAACACTATCGCTGTGGAAAGGAGTTACATACAAACTGCAGAATGGTTCATTGGAAAAGAAACCAGGACTATATACCAGATTGATCTTCCTCTTGTCATGCACTCGGATGAAGTGATCTCGGCCACTGAGGCAGAACTCATTTGGATTGCCCGGGTTGGAATGTATAGAGTACATAGCCACAGTTTTACCATTCTCCTTAGAAGTCACCAACCTGCGGAGAGAGATGTTTGTTTTTGTAGTTTTGTGCAAGAGATCAAAGCGACATATTATTGTCCTTATAGCAATGTCCAGCTATTCTGGAAGAGACAGACCCCAGATAACTGTCTGGGTAGAACCACCGCTCTTCCAGTTGGAAGACCTTCTTACATCAAGTCCTTTGCCCTGAACAGTCAGGAGTTACAAACTAGCAAGGAGGGAGATATCTCATTGTTAACTATATTTATGTCAATAACAGAACGGTACATAACAAAACAGAACTGTACATAACAAGACATAACTGTACATAACATGACAGAACTGTACATAACAGAACTGTACATAACATGACAGAACTGTACATAACATGACAGAACTGTACATAGCATGACAGAACTGTACATAACATGACAGAACTGTACATAACATGACAGAACTGTACATAACATAACAGAACTGTACATAACATGAAATAACATGACAGAACATGACAGAGCTGAACATTGACAGAACTGTACATAACATGACAGAACTGTACATAACATGACAGAACTGTACATAACATGACAGAACTGTACACATGACAGAACTGTACATAACATGACAGAACTATACATAACATGACAGAACTGTACATAACATGACAGAACTGTACATAGCATGACAGAACTGTACATAACATGACAAAACTGTACATAACATGACAGAACTGTACATAGCATGACAGAACGGTACATAACATGACAGAACGGTACATACCATGACAGAACTGTACATAGCATGACAGAACTGTACATAACAAGACAGAACTGTACATAGCATGACAGAACTGTACATAACATGACAGAACTGTACATAACATGAAATAACATGACAGAACATGACAGAGCTGAACATTGACAGAACTGTACATAACATGACAGAACTGTACATAACATGACAGAACTGTACATAGCATGACTGAACTGTACATAACATGACAGAACTGTACATAACATGACAGAACTGTACATAGCATGACAGAATTGTACATAGCATGACTGAACTGTACATAACATGACAGAACTGTACATAACATGACAGAACTGTACATAGCATGACAGAACTGTACATAGCATGACTGAACTGTACATAACATGACAGAACTGTACATAGCATGACAGAACTGTACATAACATGACAGAACTGTACACATGACAGAACTGTACATAACATGACAGAACTATACATAGCATGACAGAACTGTACATAGCATGACAGAACTGTACATAACATGACAGAACTGTACATAGCATGACAGAACTGTACATAGCATGACAGAACTGTACATAGCATGACAGAACTGTACATAACATGACAGAACTGTACATAGCATGACAGAACTGTACATAATATGACAGAACTGTACATAACATGACAGAACTGTACATAACATGACAGAACTATACATAACATGACAGAACTGTACATAGCATGACAGAACTGTACATAGCATGACAGAACTGTACATAACATGACAGAACTGTACATAGCATGACAGAACTGTACATAGCATGACAGAACTGTACATAACATGACAGAACTGTACATAACATGACAGAACTGTACATAGCATGACAGAACTGTACATAGCATGACAGAACTGTACATAGCATGACAGAACTGTACATAACATGAAATAACATGACAGAACATGACAGAACTGTACATAACAGAACTGTACATAACATGACAGAACTGTACATAGCATGACAGAACTGTACATAGCATGACAGAACTGTACATAACATGACAGAACTGTACATAACATGACAGAACTGTACATAGCATGACAGAACTGTACATAGCATGACAGAACTGTACATAGCATGACAGAACTGTACATAACATGACAGAACTGTACAACAGAACTGTACATAACATGACAGAACTGTACATAGCATGACAGAACTGTACATAACATGACAGAACTGTACATAGCATGACAGAACTGTACATAACATGACAGAACTGTACATAGCATGACAGAACTGTACATAACATGACAGAACTGTACATAACATGACAGAACTGTACATAACATGACAGAACGGTACACAACAAAACAGAACTGTACATAACATGACAGAACGGTACATAACATGTCAAAAACAAACCAACAAAAAAGGTTATTATTACATTTTTACTTTTTATTGGTCTCATGAAAACAAACCTGTTGTATATGGTGATTTTAATAGCAAAACCTTTTAGAATTTCATATATCAGTGATGGAAAGTTTATTCTTCTAGTTCATTAAAAATTTATTTTTTGATCTAAAAAGTAAATAGAGTTCATTTTACATAAAATGAAAATTAAATACAAATCACTATACCAACAAAAGAATGAGCAATTCCTTCGTACCATTACTAACAATTAAACATTACAATGTATGAGCCACTGTATTCAGTGTTATAATAGATATCCTTATCACTAATGCTTCCACTGTACATGGACAGCTGCAGTTACCTATCATCCTTAATTCAAATTAAGAGTCTGTATCTATAATTGGAATGTCCCTGACTTACTTGTTGGGTTTCTCTGCCCGCAGATCTATTTCATAGGTCACAGCATCCTCTCCACAGCTCAGGATTGTGTGAGGGGAGTCAACCTCAACTGCCAGCTGTAAGATGAAAGAACAATTTAGCTTATACGTAATACCTACTGTACTTTCTCACTTACAAGACTATTCGCTTATAAGATGACCCCCCCTACTTCACCTGTGAAATTTCCGGTTTCTGCTTCAACCCGTTTATAAGATGAGGTAAAAAAAATGAACAGGAGCATTGACCAGTCATGCTGTCTCAATAAAAGGGTTAATGGGTAAACAGTAACTGTAATTTTCACACAATGCGGGATGTATCTAGTCTCAGCTGCACTGCTATCTTGTAGCGCGTGGCGGAATGACATTAATTTCTTTGATCTACGTCACCAAGTCTGGTATGACAGTACACGATATATCGGGGAACAGTGCACTGTCCTTGTGTACATGCCACCAATCAATAATTTCAAGGAGAAATGTAATCGGCAGCTGCTTATAAAAACACATCGTTCACTCCCTCACTGTCAAACTGCTCCGAACGATATCACCTTGACAACAGCTTATCTCAGAGTCAGTCACTTGACCTGTGTAATGAGGCAAGTCTACACAGAAATGCCAAGTAAATTACAGCTTGGTGTATTTGGCAGACTGAAGTTGAAAGTTTGTTTCAGTGGTTACTGACGGATAATAAGATGTGTTTCATGCAGAACAAAGGTAAATGTATGCGAGACAGTTAAACGTTGACGAACAGTATTCAAGTTCAATTAAGGTAAATTATCAGCGGTTGATAATGACGGCATGTCAAGTCATTGCATAACCGCTAACAAGTGTATGTGGTATTTTTCGCATTAAAACAATGTGAACATTTTTTGCCAGGTCACTAGACCCCGCCTATAAGTCGAGCCCCTCACTTTGAACATGAAATTTAAAGGAAAAATCCCCGTCTTATAAGTGAGAAAATACAGTACTGTAAGTCCTATTTCCTGTGTAATTGTATATAAATAGTTTCCATGTGATGTCATAGGCACTGATAAGACAGTCTAAGGCACCCATCTTTGAAGGCAGAAGCTAATGCAGGGCTGAAATCTTGAAATATAATATGCTGTATTAAACTCACAACTGCATTTTTATTTTTCAGTCTATTTTACTGAATTTTATATCAAATTAAACAGCTTTTATGAAGCATTTTAAATATCAAAACTATATTTTGGTAGTTTAAAAGGTAAAAAAACACAGCCAAAAGATATACACTGTCCATTTTGTTAAAGGATGAGCCAATAATTTTATTTCTGTGTATTAATTCTTTGTGCATTTATCAGTTATGAAAGTATGAATTTCAAGGCTTTCCAATGGTGTTTAGCTTTTGATTTTTGGACCACAAATGAAGAAATTACAAGAAAATAAACTTTTCACAGATGTAGAACCTATCTATACATGTCTGCTGATAAACATAATCATTTTTTTAGATGATGTATACAAACAGATACTGCTTGAGAAATTGTTTGTGTTTTTAACGTGTAGGATTAAGCCATTAGCACCCTGTTACACGAATAAACCTCATACTTGTTCACATTATTTCACCTTAATAACAATAACAAAATTTAGCAGCAGGTGGAAGCTGTTTTGAATGCTAAATTTTGAATAGTGCATTTACATTGCCCTTCAAGAGTCAGTGAAGATCAAAATGACAAATAAAATGAAAGTTGATATTAATTTAATTGTGAAGTGTCCAGTCATGATTGGGAATGTGTCCATTGTCAACTGTGAATGGGTCTTTACCAGACTTTTTTAAAGAAGGAAAAAATGGCACATAACACCACAGACTCTATATGATATGTGAATTATTCCCCAATTGAACACTCACTTTATGTGCAGCACCCTTGTGCTGTGCCAGTTTCTTGGTGCCTTTACAAACGCCCGTCTGAGAGATGTCTGCTAGTCTCACTTGGCCATCACGGGCACAGCTTACAACATGGCAGTCACCACACTGAGGGATGAACTTAGTCTGAAATTATACACATTGGTCAAAGAATTTCCTATACATGCATTTTATTAATTCAAAACAATAATTTCTAAAGATATGTCATAGAATGAAAGGACAGACCTAGGTTATTTGAGACATTCTATTTGTATAAATAGACCAGATAAATATGACATATCTTTAATAATAAGAACAGGATGTATATAAAAAAATACTTCCTTTTTACAATAAATGACATTGTAATGTAAAACTGTATTTCACAAAGTCAACAACTACAGAGTCCAATTTGTGTAGGTTTATTGTTATGCCTGTTGTGTTGTTGTTGTTCTTTAAATAAAATATCAATCAATGAAGAACTATGGTGTCAACTGGTACCAGATTTTTGGTTTGATCTTGATCGGATAAAATATCAAAAACAAGTGTGTAATATCCAGGTAATATAAGTGTCCTATTTTTGTTTAATTACTAAATACAGTTTTAAATGTTACACAAAATTGATTATGAATAGTTTCAGGGTTGTTGTTTTTTTCTCTCTTTTGAAAACAGATATTGGGTCATGGTCCCAATTGCAAAAAGTACATGTATATATTTTACCCAAACAGAGTTTGAGTTTTTTCCAATTTTGTCTCAAATGATGTGAAAAATTCCCAAATCTGGGGGTTGGGTCATGCTCCCACAATGGTGAGAAGAAAACCTACATTTCATACCAAAATATTCAAACAATTGATGAACAATAAAAAACCTTTAACCATGTGAGCAGTAAAACTCATTATTGCAGATGTAATGATTTTAGAAACATGTCCATTGTGTTCAGTCCGATCACAATACCAGAATGTCGATCGGATCGTTCATTTTATCATAGAATCTGAAGTATTGTACTTACCTAAATGACATTGTTGATTCCACGTCTTTTGTCACTTTATTTATGCCTGTATTTTATCTTGCTGTAAAACAGCATGTGTTTTTATGCAATAAACTGTTGAATTGAGCTGATTGCATCTGTCGGCCAGTGTTGTTACCCTAACCATTTTTTACATGACATAATATGGTTGTCGTTATTTTTCTTTTCTTCATTCTAATATAGGAATAAAATTTAAAGCAAGCTTATTGTTTATTGAATATATATTAATAAATGTGCATGTAATCATCATTATTTTTTATAAAATAGAAAACCTTGCCTCTTGCTGCTGTCAAACAAAATTTGTAAAAAATACATTTTTTTACTCCAAAAAAGGATGATAGTGTTTTGGTGGTAGTATTATAAAAGCATGTAAAGTGTTGTAGACAGATACTGATTTGCAGACTGAATAGCTTTACTAACCCTCGCCTTTCATTTTCCGGCATATAGAGGGCAACTGATTTGCCTATCAACATTTGGAGGGCAACTGATTTGCCTATCAACATATGGAGGGCAACTGATTTGCCTATCAACATTTGGAGGGCAACTGATTTGCCTATCAACATATGGAGGGCAACTGATTTGCCTATCAACATATGGAGGGCAACTGATTTGCCTCTCAACATATAGAGGGCAACTGATTTGCCTATCAACATATGGAGGGCAACTGATTTGCCTATCAACATATAGAGGGCAACTGATTTGCCTATCAACATATAGAGGGCAACTGATTTGCCTATCAACATATGGAGGGCAACTGATTTGCCTATCAACATATGGAGGGCAACTGATTTGCCTATCAACATATGGAGGGCAACTGATTTGTCTATCAACATATGGAGGGCAACTGATTTGCCTATCAACATATGGAGGGCAACTGATTTGCCTATCAACATATAGAGGGCAACTGATTTGCCTATCAACATATGGAGGGCAACTGATTTGCCTATCAACATATAGAGGGCAACTGATTTGCCTATCAACATATAGAGGGCAACTGATTTGCCTATCAACATATGGAGGGCAACTGATTTGCCTATCAACATATGGAGGGCAACTGATTTGCCTATCAACATATGGAGGGCAACTGATTTGTCTATCAACATATGGAGGGCAACTGATTTGCCTATCAACATATGGAGGGCAACTGATTTGCCTATCAACATATGGAGGGCAACTGATTTGTCTATCAACATATGGAGGGCAACTGATTTGCCTATCAACATATGGAGGGCAACTGATTTGCCTATCAACATATGGAGGGCAACTGATTTGTCTATCAACATATGGTGGGCAACTGATTTGCCTATCAACATATGGAGGGCAACTGATTTGCCTATCAACATATGGAGGGCAACTGATTTGCCTATCAACATATGGAGGGCAACTGATTTGCCTATCAACATATGCAGGGCAACTGATTTGCCTATCAACATATGGAGGGCAACTGATTTGCCTATCAACATATGGAGGGCAACTGATTTGCCTATCAACATATGCAGGGCAACTGATTTGCCTATCAACATATGGAGGGCAACTGATTTGCCTATCAACATATGGAGGGCAACTGATTTGCCTATCAACATATGCAGGGCAACTGATTTGCCTATCAACATATGGAGGGCAACTGATTTGCCTATCAACATATGGAGGGCAACTGATTTGCCTATCAACATATGCAGGGCAACTGATTTGCCTATCAACATATGGAGGGCAACTGATTTGCCTATCAACATATAGAGGGCAACTGATTTGCCTATCAACATATATAGGATTTATACTCTTAAATTACTAAATACTTTGTCAACACCAAACAATAGACAACCTGCTTATTGTTTGTCACGATCATGATTGCTGTTCTAATTAGCGAAGCTGATGTCGGCAAGCAAGTGGAGCTGCTTTCATTCACAGACGCATGAAAACATGGTCATGGTTTTCGGTATTCATAAAGCTGTTACTTAATTAAGTGCATGATTGGTTCAAGGTACCGTGACAATCTTCTGAACAATGTAGTATTCTGAAGTATCCTGATCTAAAGTATTGTAACAGGCCCAGCCAATGTATCCGTAGTAGCCCGTACATTTATTCTATTGTGATTTGTAGTAATGTGATTGGACTCTATACACTATATCTTATTGATGTGTGTTAAGATTTCATTTGTTTTGTGTCTAATGACTGCATCAACTAATCATCACAATCATATAACCTGGAAGACGTTGCTGCGGTGTCCACTGTCGTATATGAGGGCCGGACGATTTTTCAGCCAGTCCCAGATCACTACCTTCAGGTCATCTGACCCACTGGCTAGCAGTGTACCTGCACAGCAAACATAGGCCATCATGACAGAAAAAAAATGTTGTTTTTTTTTGTTTGTTTTGGAAATACATTTACATTTTAGCAACACAATTTTGGTCAATGGCGCTTATGGTCAAGCCATGTTATAGTTGCTGACTTGTTGGGGCCAGAAGTTTCATGTGGGGAGGTTTACCAGCTAACCTATGGTGCGCAGGTGTTTCTACCCCGATATAAATCTGGGGTCTTCCTAAATAAGTAATTAGCTACACATTGCCAGTAAGACCATAAATATGTTGTGCAATGATACAAACGACAAACAAAAACAAACAATTTTGAAGGAAGACCCCAAAATATTTTTAGGTAGAACTAATAACATACAACAGATCAGCTGGAAAACCTCTCTGAATAAAATTTGTGTTTGCAAACTCTAATTCAATTACACCTGTTTAGGCCAACACTCCACCTTTCCGTTAGAAACATAAGGATACAAATGAGAAATAAAAAATCACCAATCATGTTAAATGACTGCCAAAAAGGATGCCTCTATCTAAAATTTAAATTCAATTAACAGAATGTTGTACATTTTGCATTCTGCACTAAAGAAACCAGGCACCTGTAAGTATTATGCAATATCTGCTTAGAATTTTTTTTACTGCTATTGAGTACTACATGTACTTAGAATCAAATGCTAACTTTCCCATTCTACAAAAAATGGGGCCAAAGAAAAAGTTTCTAGGAAAGATATTTCTTAGTCTAAACAGGTCCAATACATCTTTATAATGTGTGTGAGTGGTAAATCTAAGCCAGGGATACATGCCTGAATTGCATTGCAAATGGTCTTCATTTTATGCTCCAAAAACAAAAATACAAGGCAAATTCTGCATATATCCCACACTTGAACAGTGTTGTAATTTACCTGTAGCATTAAAGCAGAGAGCGTTGACACATCCGTCGTGATTCTCCATCTTGTACTGCAGCTCAAACCTTTGCACCATTTGTAGACTTCCCTGTACCTGCTTTCTGAAGTAAGCAGGCTCTGCCCTGCCTGAGTAGCCAATCTCCCGCTGACGCAGATCAAACAAAGCTCGCCATTTGTCCTTGGGAGGACCAAACTTAGAGACTTCCATCGGAGCATCTTCAGACTCAGACTCTGAAGACATTTCTGGCTTGGCCTCAACCTCACTGTCACTGTCAGAGCTCTTGGGAGACCTGGTACTGTCATCTTCGTTATTCAAGGCACTGTGTCTGATCAAGACAGGTGTGCCATCGTTACCAGGCTGAAAAGCAGAAGCACCTTCTTTCTGGTCAAGTGATTGTCCCTCTTTCTCCTCAACATCATCATCATCATCATCACTACATCCTCTACGTTTGCGGTACTGCCTACCTGACCAAGGTTTCTGCGTGTTCCCCTGAGAATCTGAATCTGTATCCTCATAGTCCACTAGGCCGTAATTTGATTTCTTTGTCTTGCTCATTTTATCCATAAACTTAGCCCAAGTCTCATCTTCTCTCTGCGAGAGATCTGTATTATCACATTTGTTATCATCCTTCCCTAACACACATGCATCACTTGATAACTTGCTGTTATTATTGACAGCACTTTCAAGATCGTCTTTCAACTCACTCAGCATCTTTTTATTATCTAATACCTCTGACACTTTCATCTTAGTGCTTTCTGAATTTATATTGGTAGCACCTTCACCGATGTCAGCCTTAGACATTTTGTCAACACCAGACAGGTTCATATCATTTCCAAAGACACCATCATCACAAATGTCTGCCTTTATGTCCTCTACATCATTACCTTCACTGACAATTTCACTGATTTCTGGGTCACTGCTCTCTCTTGTAGACATACTATTTGAGGACTTGTCTGAATAGATACCACTATCATTCCTCATGCTGCTACTGATGCTGCTCTGTTCTGGTGTTGACCCCTGGGACTCACCACCATGCACAGTGCCCTGATATTGAGTGGTGTCCATCAGGTCTTCGGATTTATTGCTGAGACTAACATCAGCCACAATGCCAGATTCATCAGGGTTGGTGCTTTCACCAAATTTGTCATCAGAACCTAGAGACTTGTTGTTTTCAACCTGGGACACTTCCATGTTGTTGGTTTTGTTACTCAGCCAAGTATCATCATTTGCTCATTAATGGCTGTCTTTAATTTGATGTTAACCTAAAACAGATGAATGCTTCATTCTTAGAGGTTTAAATAAATGAGGAAAAACAGAGGTTTTAACATTGAGGAAATAGGTAGGTGAAAATAATATAATATAGTCTTGCAACTATAAGGTGACAGCAATTGGAAAGGCACATGACCTCTGGCATGGAGATTGCAAACACACAAGACTGAAACTAAGGTCCTGAAAGTCAGTCATTATTTAATTATTTCTGTTCATTCCTTTTATTTTTATGATTTCCAAAACTTATGTATAGTATTCCCACATGCCAAAATATAGGCATTATTTTTGAGCAACTGAAACCACATACTTTAAGATTTCTTAAGTACAATGTTAAAATAGTGAACACACTGGGTCAGACATCTGTGAAACCTGACATGCATGTCCATTTTATTTTTTCCTCATGATTCATACTTGCTTTACAGAAAATATCAGTCTCTTACTTGTATTGTAATTATTCTAAAATGACCCCAACAATGCACGTGTGTTACAAATGAATTGTACAACAACTGCATAACCCATTGTGGTGGAAATGCGCATGAGTTGTGACAATGACAGTGTGACTTGCATCCGTCATTTGTGTCAACATATAAACAAATCGCTATCAAGTTTGCATCATACAACTACACTACTGTCACAAACAAGCGATGTAAAAGAAATATGTAACACTAAGTTAACCAAATGACTGATGATATAGATGTGTTTGCCCAAGCTGTATGCATGTAGAACTAAAGAAAAATGTCTAACCTACAGCTGTTTTTGTTGTTTTTACTTTTCAGGTTAATGACAGTATTGGCAGACATTCTAGCGACCTCATTGGTTAATATATCATCGAATTATACTTTAAATAAAAACAGAATCTGTGTCAAATAAGAATTTACATAAATAGCAAAAATAATTTTGATTGTAAGCAAAACGTTGTTGTCTTACATTGTAACTAAACTTATTCACTTCTTTACAGCTTTTGTTTATTCGGCCCATGTAAAAACGATCAACAAATGCTCCCGTTTTCTTTTGTCAGTTGAAGCTATAGTCTGTGTACAACAAGTTATTACATCGTTAAAATAAATCCCCTTTTTATATTTGTTTTAAAAATATTTTTATTTATTATTCTTTTGTAAGAGTAATAATAATGTAAATGGGCCGCTTTTACTAGATTCGCTTGAAAAGTTGCCGAAAGTAAGATGGCGTCCTTGGGAAATTTAATGCGGAGGGTTTCCCGTCCAGGCCTGTATCTCCTCCGCTCACCAGCAAAGCATGGCACAAACCAGATCTATATTGCCAGGTAATCGCCTGCTTATTTTATATTTAGTCAGTTTAATAACATGCGCAATCAGTATGCAAATATAACTATAATTCTTCATTTGACCTTTTCAGTTATGCGGCTTTCGAAAATCTTAAATTACTTAATAACATGTCAGATACATTGACTTACCCATTTTCATTTAGTGACGTCAAAGTGACAACGACGATATTTAAGAAATTTTTAGTTGCAAATAAATCTAAGTAGCAGTTGGTAAGTTTATCCACATCCATGGATTTGTCATGTTTAAAACAGTTATGTAACAAACAGTTATGAAGATTTCGGCCCACCTAGCAATCATGCAGTGGGTAGTCAAGCTGCAGCAGGTGAGAACTTTTTAGAGTCAAGCACAGTCTGCACTTTAACAGTCATAAAATGGTATTCAAGTGCGAAAGTCCAGTTCTTGCCTTGTTTTATTTGACAGGGACGAGTAACTTTTTCTGGTTTATTTGTCTGTGGACAAGAAGAATGTCAAAAAACATAATGAAACTTACAGGTCCGTTACAACAAAAATGTTTATGTACGATATCAGATTACTAACTGTCAAAATAGAACAAAATTGGTTAAGATCTGATAACAATCCATTTATATAGAGTACTTGGACAAGTAAAACTCAATCATTTGCATTCATTGTTCATTCTTCCGGTACATGATATCATCTGATGAAAACAAAAAATATCCCTGTAGACGTAAGGTCATGCTGCCAAACATGTCATTTTGGGGACTAGCAAAATCTCTCCATGGCAAAATTCTTTCCAGCCATTTTAAAATCCCTCCTGGTTATTTTTCTGTTGTTGGCCATTTTTTTAGTTTAGACGCATGTTGTTTATATCATGTGGGAAAGTTTTCAGGATTTTGCCTGAAATTCAGGTTTCTGTGTGTCTAAAAATGGTTGATTTTCTTCATTTTCCATATATAAATTGAACATTTTTCAGGATTTCAGGTTTTTCAGAATTTCTAACTTTCACCCATGTTATATACAGCCTGATGACTTTCCCACATTCAATGAGAAGGCCTTTCACTTTATCAAATTCTTAGAATTTGAAAAGCAGTCCTAGCCCTGGCATCAGCTTCATAGCCATTTACCTATATTCACAGCTTGTAATTGACCCTTCCTCAGACAGGCTGTGGCCACGGCTACCATAGCAACGGATCCTTGAGTAACTAGGTTAGACAAACATTGGCCAAAATGGCGGCGTTTGTATTAATTTATATGCAAGTTATGTGGTTTTTCATTTACACGTCTAATCAGATTGTTTTATAGAAAAAAAAGTGCAATTTTTGCATTGTAATGAAGAGGGTATTTGATAAAAAATTTGGCTCTTCCTTGATATAAAACTTTGTGGGTCTTATTCAAAAGACTTTCACAGATTTTCTAGGAAACAGGTTAAGAAACTGAATAAATACTAATAGATATACACCTTAAATCAAGTAATTTAAAAAGCCTTTTTGTGTTTTAACATCAACAGTATTAATATTCATGTATAAACAGTAATTTTCTTTTTAAGTCAAGTGTCCAACTTTTAAGTATATAAGAGATTAAATTGTATTGTTTTGAAAGTAATTTGGTATCATTTATTTTATATTTATGAAGTCTTAGTTTAGTTTTCAATAGAGTTTATTGTGACTTTTTGCTAAATTATTTTACAACTTTTTTTCATTACATGTAAAAATGATATCTAAAATATATTCTACACAAAATGAGACAATGCATTAAACAAAAAGCACATTTGTAATAGATGACAAAAGTTCAGCAAAATGCCACAAAAAGCACAGATGGAAACAAAGCGAATACAAGAAATGCACATTTTCACCACATTGTCTACCAATTTTCTCTATATAGCATATTACTTTAACATTTATTTATGAAATTGTCAGAAAGCATGATGTCCCTGAATCATAATTATAAATACGTAAGAGAAATTGCAAAACTGTAGTATTTATATAGTAAGGAAATACAACATGCACAGAAAAGATGTCTGTTGTGCTGTTGTCTTTACTGGCACACATCTACTTACACTTTATATAATACATATATTCCCAAATTAGTTTCCTTCTATTTAAATGTTGGTGCTTAAAGCATCAATTTGTTTTGAAACATTCATTATACGTAACGAAATACCCATCACCTCCCCAACAACTGTCTAACCTGGGGCTGGCCATCATGATCTCGTGGGGAAATCCCGTTACCAGAATGGCTAAAGTGTCATGTCAGTCAGTACCTGAAGAAGGGTCAATTACTTTCTGTTGAAAATTGAAAACATTGCCTTTGTCTTATTGATATTGACACAACTGTCTGAAATTCTCAAGTACTGCTGTAAACATTGTTCACCTTGTTCTGTAGAGGCTGCTACAGTCATTAGCGTATAATACCTCTGTGGTGCAGGCTTCTTTGAAAACTTCAAAACTGCAGATAACCTAAAAGTGTGCTGTTAATGATGTTCACTACATGACAGTTCTGTTAATCTTCTTTGAATTTAAAGTTCTAAAGTTATAGCCAAGTTTTTATATAATTTGTCACTTGTTAACAGTGATATGTAAATTTATCAGTCAGTAAATACTAGAACATTTTTTCTGGTTAATGTTTCAGTCGGTGTGCTGGTACATGGTACCCAGGCAAGGAGTACTGGAAGGAAAGAAGTGGGGTGTTCTACGTACCATCAGAGATGAGGAAGAAGGATGATGATGTTTTATTTGAAGATGTTCCTGTATTCAAGGGTAATGGCTTTAAGATGAAAAAAAATTCAAAGTTTCTTTAAATGAGGCATCTGTGTATGACTAGATGGCTAACAACAAATTCTCACTTAAATTTGAACATCTTTGCTTTTGTCACTTGAACAATAAAAATGTTTCCATATTTTGCTTGATGATGCTTGATTTGTCAAAATGAAATAAGGGGGTGCCCATGACATAGTGGTAGAGTTGCAGACTTGTTATTTTCTGACCTTTTAGTCTCTTAACATGTGGGTTCAAATCTTTGTCTGGGCGAAGAACATAAATGTTGGTGCTCCTGCAGTTTTACCCATACATTTGTCTAGAAGCCTTTCAAAATAGCTGGACATAGCTATGATGATCATAATTGCTGCAATGTGTTAAAAAAATCAAATAAGAATTTTTTTTTTTGATTATTTCATTTGACTTTCGCATTTATTAAATTTCTGTGGCACAGATATTATAGGTCTGAGATCTGAATGGCTGAATTATTATTTTCAATAGTTGGTAAAGGAAGTGCGTGACAGAAACAATGTACATCGAAGCATTCAAGACACTAATTGCGTCGAGCCATGCTTCAAATATTAACATAATTATTGTAATCTGTTTGAACTAGGCGTTAAAGTGATTATATTGTGAAATGCAGATATACATGAAATGCATGAATGAACAACAATTTACTAGAATATCAGCCAGTGACGAGAGGAAAGGGACAACAGGAGGGCGATAAATTTTGTTAGGATGAGTCTTTCAATGACTGCATTATATACCAGGCCAGGCCAAGATATTTACAATACCTAATGCAAGGCATCACTGCCTTCTGCAGCTCTATACTAGGTTTGAAATTATGATTTATATTCAGATCCTAAAGGTCTAGTCATGATTAAAAAAATAACAGGAACTTTATTTTGAACTCAGTGTATTTTCTGTTGCATCCATTAGCACTGATAAGCATTTATTTTAAGACCTAATTCAGATTAAAATGCAATCATGTGGAATGTATGGTATGTTTAATATTTAAATTTTATAAACAGATGCTACATGCTGTGACTGAGTTGAAACTTTTGTCCCAATGTATAATCTATGTTTAAAAGAAATGGTTGTTGTGGAACTGCAGACTTGCTCTTTATTGTGCTGTGCAATCCATTTACCTTGAAATCATTTAAAGTATTCATGATATGCACACCTTTAACAATACTTACACCACCCAAACGGCTCCTTGCAGAACGTTAATTATACTAAATCTTACTTTAAATAGTGTGGTGGATCCATGGTGGTGACATTTTGTTTATACATTCATTTTTAGTTCAGCAACAGTATGGATTACAATTCTTGTTTTGCAGAGGAAGCCATAGAAACTGAGAAGCACATAGAAAATGTGACAATGAACTTTGGCCCGCAGCATCCAGCTGCCCATGGAGTGTTGCGTCTTGTTCTAACCCTCACAGGGGAGGTAAGAAATGTGTTTTCAAACAGGCAGTTTTTTTCTTAATGGAACAAATGAAAAGGAAATAAAAACTAACAGAAATAAAAACTAAACACTTATTCCAAAATTTGGACCTTTAGTTCTGAAAATGTGTTGTTATCTTCATTCATCCATCTTTTCTGATCTCTTGCAGTCCCAAATAAGGTCATGTCTTTTATTTGACCACTTGTCCGAATTGCGTTCAGGTTGTCCTTCTCTATTGACCTAATGGTAGTCCAACTTGTGTACAGGTGTTTCTATTTTGTGTTTATGTATTTAATGTTTAATATATTTCTTAACTGTTCTTCCAGACTGTTCAAAGATGTGACCCTCATATAGGATTGCTCCACAGAGCCACAGAAAAACTCATAGAATACAAAACTTACCAACAGGTAAATATTTTTGACTTTCAGTTACAACAGCCTCTCATTTTGCACTCTGATCTTGGGTTACAGTAGTTAGTAATGCATGAAGCTTATTATATAACACAATTTACATTAATTATAATTTCATGTCTATTTAATTTTGTTTCAATTACCATAGAAATGAAAATAAATCTTAAATAAAGCAACTGCAAGAATTATCTTTTGTTGATTGTCAAATGAAAATGTGTTTCATTTTTCAGCAATATGTGCTTTTCTATTCTAAGCAAACAATAAAGCTTTTGGGGAGGTTTCCGGGAGTCAGTCCTTCCATCTGTCAATCCATAGACAAAATTTGGTCTTTTCCCCATCAGTTTTTTTGTCAATTTTTATGAAACTTCAAAATTATCATAAATATCATACGAATCTGTTCACCTGCTATTTTGGTTGCAGCCAGATGACAATTGTGGGAGTTATCACCACTTTCAACAATTTTCCCGATATCAATATCAGAGAGAGAATAATGAACAAGGAGTGGACGCGAGGTAGTTGGGGAGGGAAGTCATAAGCCACTGGATTACATTTCTAGTTTAAAGTGAATCACATTTATACCGGTATGATCCTGGGTGGACATAAAAAGTTCTGTCTGTTTGTTATTTTGTAAATGTATGCTTCCTTTCTTCTCTAGAAGATCTGTCTGTCTGAATTTATAACATTTGTCTTCTTCCAGGCCCTGCCATATTTTGACCGTCTTGACTATGTGTCTATGATGTGTAATGAACAGTGTTACAGTTTGGCAGTGGAGAAACTCCTCAACATTGAGGTGCCAGAGAGAGCCAAGTGTATTAGAGGTGAGCAAACAATATACCCTTTAAATGTAAAATGTTTCTGTAACATCATTCTTTTTTTCAACACTGAATAGTACTGATCTGTTTAATTGTTACCATCATTCTACATTTTGTCAAGAAGAGGACAGAAGTTTTCAGTATACATTGAATTACAGATTGTTATTTCCAAACACCTTATTAAATTGAATTAAAATGACAATACCAATTTTGGTTGAAATAGGTTTTGAAAATACTCTTATGATAGCAGTATATAGTGGCGTAAACATACACATTTGATTATGTTTTATATTGTGTCAAGTTGTTTAAGTATGTATGAATCACAAACAAGTTTTTATGTCAGTAATGAACTAAAAAAATAGATACTGTATTTTAATACATGTATAATTATCTCCTTTATCCATTTCTATTATTTTGTGTACTTTAGTAATGTTTGCCGAGTTGACCCGAATCTTAAACCACTGTATGGGTATTGGTACACACGCCCTTGATGTTGGAGCCATGACACCTTTCTTCTGGCTCTTTGAGGAACGAGAAAAGGTAAACTTTGAGCAGATCTACTTTCATGTAGAAAAATATTCCAAAATACTCGACCAAATATCATATTGTATTTACACACTAATTGTGATTTGCTAATAATCTTAAGCATGAAACATTCCCAATTGATCTGTGTGTGGGACTTAAAACTTTTTTATAATCAATTTCTTTCACCAATCTAAATACAAATTAAAGTAAAAAAATATGCAATACATTTAAAGGATGTTGATAGATGTTTTACACTATTGTACTAATTATTTGCCTATAAAAACTGCTGCATTTAATTGCAATTGTACAAATTTAGTCTTTTTCTGAAATAGTTTTGAGTAACATAAATCTTTGCTTTATGGTTTGTTCATTTCAATATCATTGTTATCCGGGGGTTATAAAAATAACAGTTCCGGTGCAGGTCCAATAGTTTTTTATTTCACGTCAAGATTATCATTATTACAAATTGAGGTTATATAAAGCCAACATCAAATTTACAATAAAACCTCACTAAAAATAACGAATTAACACACCAAACCGGGCAGCAGCTATTAAAGTACCGGTATACTAGATTTAAAAATTTAAATCTCTAGCAAAACATATGCTTACTGGTCGAAAATCTAGCCCAAAGTGAAGTTTAATTAAGATGTTAGTTCTGAGACTAAAAAGAAGTATGCATGCTGATTGGTTAGTATTTTTAGATTGTTATGACCTGTTTAGAAAGATAAGTTAACAAACCAGTTCTACCACACTACTCACTAGAGACAGTACAGAAAAGACACAGTGGACAGAGACTGGACACACATTACTGGACAAAACATAACTGACCACTCACACTTAAGGGTTGCTAACTAGGACAAACAGATACATGATAATAGTAATGATAATAATAATGATAATAATGTAGCCTGGGTAACATCATTTTTTAGATCATGGAGTTCTATGAGAGAGTGTCTGGTGCCAGGATGCACGCAGCCTATGTACGTCCAGGAGGCGTGTCCTTGGTAAGTGATAACAGCTTGACTACAGCAGTTAACAGTTCTGAACTCTGTGTTTACTCCAGCCTGCCACTAGAACAGTCAATAATTCCATTGTCACTTAATTGGTGCATTGTGTCTTCAACCATACAGTTAATTGTCAGAAGAATCATTAGGGAGTTAAAACTTCAAGTTGATTTGCATACATGTATGTGTAACTATGGAAAGGTTTTGTTTACTAGTTCTGTAACAACAAGTTTGTATATGCATACTTGTAAAAGAAACAACAGCAAAAAAACAACAAAACATATATAATGCCATTTACTTCATCCATTTTAAATAAAGATCGAAACAATATTTCTGACTCTGCAACTTAACTGTGTTTTGCTATGCAAAGATGTTTTATAACAACAAAAATATATGCAACTACTTTGTTTTCCATGGCAGGACCTTCCTCTCGGCCTTCTGGATGACATTTATGAGTTTACATCCAAGTTTGCTCAGCGTATCGATGAGGTGGATGATGTTCTTACAGGTAACCGAATCTGGAGGAACCGTCTCATTGATGTGGGAACCATCTCTGCTGATGACGCTCTCCTCATGGGCTTCAGGTCAGTTGTCTTTTTTATGAGTGATGGTGCTTACTGTGTTGCTTGTGAACAAAAGGAAAATTGAAAAAGCATCCAGGTCTATGTTCAGAGTACTCCATTACTCATTGAACCACACAATACATATTTTTTGTTTTATATTTCAGTGACAGCATCACAATTGAACCTATCACAGTAGTGTTTATAACCAACATGTACACATGGATATACCTGCATGTGTTTTTCTGTTTAGAGCTATACTATGTCATTGAGGTTTTAATAATCTAAAAAAGTTTAAAACTATTGTAATGCTTTTCATTCTTCAAAATTAACACAACCTTTTAAAGGAGAGTATGTTCATGCATAATCTTGTGATCAGAGGTAATGTTAGATTCTGTTATTTATTTATTTTGGTTACTTTGAAGTCTAGTAACTATGTTGTAGATCTTGTCCTTAGAAACCAGGGTATTGTTGTTTTTTCTAAAAAAGGGACTGGGGTCTTTGAGAAGGGGAACATGTGGTGGCATTTAATTAAAGATGTGGGAAAATGTGCTTGTTAATTTGTGTCTGTATAAATCTTGTATGTTTACAATCTCTCTATTTTTCTTGAACTCCTCCACTAGATTATCATAGTCCAATTAACTCACGATGCCACTGTAGTCACTGGGAGTGGGGGGTGGGGGGAAAAACCAGGCTTATTTTTGGAGGGAAAGGGGCCTTTAAATGGCCCTTTCTATATTAGTTAAAAAACAAAGTGGTAAATAACATGCTTTTTGTGAACTGTTATTATCTAGGTGCAGAACATCATGTTGCGAATATCTTTTGCACCTGGGTTTTAAGAAATTGGTTTGATGTTGCAGGTTTTCATAGCAAATGATTATATATTTTTTATTCATTTTTGTTTATTAGATAAAGAAATAAACTTTAAAAATAATAGAATTATTCAAAACTTCTCCATTTAAGCTGTCCTTAAAATCAAATTACAAAATACATATATATTTAACTTTTTCTTTTGATTGCTAAACTTATAAAACAAGAGCTTTAGTAGAAATACCCACAAAATAAAACGTGATGTTTACAGCGGTGTGATGTTGAGAGGCTCTGGTATCAAGTGGGACATCCGTAAGCAGCAGCCATATGATGGGTACGAGAACTATGACTTTGATGTACCAGTAGGCGTCAAGGGAGACTGCTATGACAGGCATGTACATTATATGTTTATTGAAAGGCATTTTTTTAACTTGTCTAGTTAAAACACTGAAAGGCCTTACCTACTTTATATGACATATTACTATTTACATGATAAATAAAACTGATGGTGCTTTTAAAACCTGACACTACCTGACAAACCAATGATGATTAATGGTGTACAAGTGTATTTGTGAAAGCAATATAGGTAGCAGGTCAACAATTTTTAAAGCATTTCCAGTATTCCATTTTCCAAGAGCCATTTCACAGGTATGGATAGGAAAACCTCAACTGATTTTATTGGATGTGATTTGCCTTCCCCTCTGAATCTTTTAATGACCCCAACTACTACTTTATACTGAACGGTAATGAAGGTATAGTTGACAATTTTCTGCTTCAAGTATAGAGCGGGTAAATCTTGTTACACTCATCCCCACCTGTTCTATCGCTATACAATTTGTAACTCAACCCCAACCACCTGCAGATACCTGTGTCGTATGGAGGAGATGAGGCAGAGTTTACGAATCATTGAGCAGTGCCTCAACAATATGCCAGCTGGGGAGATCAAGACAGATGACAACAAGGTCTCACCACCAAAACGTGCAGAAATGAAGGTCAGTGTTCATTCAAAAACAGTTTGTTGTTTTTTTTATTGGCTTTATATTTTTCTTATATGAAAGGTATTTTTTTTTTACCAGAATTGAAAATCTATTAAGTTTTTAAACTCATTTTCTAATAAAGAAAATTGTCACTATTAATTTGAATTAATACAGTAATTTGCAACTAAAGATTTTTAAATTCAACAGTGTGTCCCTTCACACATGTATCTTATCAGATAAAATTGCGAGTGTAGCTGTGTCTTGTGTTTTTGTGTTGTTTTTTAAATTAAGGTTTTACATTTTAAGTATATATATAGGATTATAAGAGTATCAGAACTCATATATTGATGCCCATGTTTGCAATTTTGGAGATGTGTCCTGGTAACACAGTCCATTAAGCATCATGACTCCTCTCCAGCTGGGGTGGTGCTCCATGTTTGAAACAAGATTGGCACAAAGTCCCAGACAATATTGTAGTGGTACTGCACCATTGTTTATGCTTAAGCAAATAAAATGGTAATTACCAGGTGTTCAAGGCATGCAGTCCACAATAAACTATATCTGCTCCATTGTATTTAGATAACTGAAAGACTGTTGGTGAGACAGTAAACCCAACAATATTAGGTTGTATTTATTATGTACAATTCCACATTTCTAGAACTCTATGGAAGCTCTGATCCACCACTTCAAGCTATACTCGGAGGGTTATAATGTGCCGCCAGGATCAACCTACACAGCCATCGAGGCACCAAAGGTAAGCAGGGGCAGATAATCATTTGCCTATGTGGGGTAAAACAAGATGAAATGGAAATAGACTGAAACTTGTCAAAATTAGAAATACTAATAAACTTGTAAACAAAAATTATGTCCATGGTTCTGGTCTTATAACTTTTAATAAAACTTAACATATAACATCGCTTGGCTTGCATGTGAAATAGCTTTGTTCTGCGCCTTTTCGGAGTTTGGTATATGTTGCAATGCTCTTAGGACTTTGTCATATATACACATGATTAAACTGTACACCTGGTTTAACTGTTCCTAAACTAGCGTACATTTATAATTGTATTAAAAATTAATTTTTCCTACTAATTAAAGAAATATTTCATGAAATTAAATTGTAAAATTTTTAAGATAGTACATTTTTGCTCACCAGAACTTAAAATTGAGATGGTTTAATTGGAATTTTGTGAAATTACATATAATTACCAGCAATTGATTACTGTCAGTGAATTGATTACTGTCATTTTAGGGCGAGTTTGGTGTGTACCTGGTGTCAGATGGTACCAATAAACCCTACAGATGTAAGATCAAGGCACCCGGATTCGCTCATCTTGTAAGTGATGTTATAATGTTAATTGCTGTAAAGAATATTGGTTTGAACGTTTTTCTTCATAAGAGCATTATTGTCCTGGATTTATTTCATGCATTCTGCAAGAATCAGCATTGCCAATTTAATGTTATGGAGGACAGGGTAGTGGTACATGTCTATAGACATACTCAGTGTTTTAATTTGTCTGGGTAAGCAAATACTTTGTTTATTTTCAATAGCTGTATCTGAATATTGTCAGTTATTAATTTCTGTGTTAACTTAATTATTGGATTGCTATTTTGCAGCACACTCTTCATGTTCTTTCATTTGTATGAAAGCAGTATATTTATATTTTGATGTACCTTACAGGCTGGACTTGACAAGATGGCAAAGAAAGCTTTCCTTGCTGACGTCGTTGCCATTATTGGAACGTTGGACGTTGTGTTCGGGGAGGTGGATCGATAAGTCAGTGTCAGTACTATTAGATAATAGAGGAGAACGGATGTTAGATCTACAGCATGACTTGCTGCCAGTCTCTAGAATAATAGAGCCAGTGCTGCAATTAATTTATTGTTTTCAAGGACAATGTTTCTAGGTGACAATTACCATCTATTCTAGGCAATGAAAGAGACTGTGAACTTAAGTGTTTTCATGAATATTTTGAAGAGAGAGGTGTCTAAATAAATTTGTTTTGTTATTCGAGTTTTTGTTCATTTATTATGCCACCTAAATATAACCTGCATGATAGCAACAAATGTATTCACCAATGCATTACAGTAAAATCCCTCTATTACGACCACCTTCCGTTCCAATTAAAAGTGGTCTTAATGGTGAGTTTGAGCTTGTTAAACCAACATTGTATTAAAGTGTCCGCCTTATACGTCTCTTGACCCTTGGAAAGGGTTGTAAAACAAACACACTGCCTTTCAAAGTGTATAACATTATAATGCTGCTATTTATGTAATGACAATATTTTAACTCATATAAATTACTGACTTAAGGAAAACAGTTTTAACTTAATATCATTAACGTAACTAATAAACTGTGTAAATTTACAAGTCAGTGGTGCAATGCAATGTCAATTTAGCGAAGATCAAAATGTATGGTTACACTTTAGATGTGTTAATTGCTTATTTCCATAATGTTTTACTCACATTCTCACCTCATGAATGACTTTAAAATTAAAGTCCAATTAACCTATACAAAAGTGACCAATCTTGCCAACAAGTTGTTTTCACACATTCTTTAATTGATCTGAATCATAAAGCACTTGACAGTCATAATCTCGTGTGACCTGGTGTCCTAGATGGTAAACTGAAAACACTGGAGGGCTTTCCTTTGCAGATTAGCAAGTGCAAATCATACCATGGGTGACATGTAGTTCCAGTCAAGAGTCGCAATTCAGGTCATTGTTTACATAAAAAATACACAATATTATCTAGTGGGACTGGTTGTTATGCCAGATTTGCGGCGTGCTCATTTTTGTGGTTAGGTTTCTCTTTGTCTAAAGAAGTTTTGATTTAGTATTAAACCATTGATTATCTGCAGTGTTTTAGTTTTATGAGCAATAGAAATCTATCCAGCAAATTATGCTCTAATTATAACTAATTTGTTTATAGGGGATAAACACAACAATGTATTTCAAACTCGAAGCATTTAAATTAGTTTAAGAGTGAATAAAAAGCAATTTCATTTCCAGACAAGGTAATGTTATTCCTAATGCTAAGCTTGTCATTTACTCCGATAGTAATGCAAGTTGTGTACAAAGAACAAATGTTTTGATTAACAATATTCAGTTATCTGGCTAACCTGGGATATATGTTTGAAAACAATATTTGGAAATTAAAGACAAAAACATGTAAATAGTATTATTTATCAGTTTAATCAACCTGAATTCCTGTAAAGATTGTTACTGATAGAAAATATTCTACACAAAAGAATGATTTGTTCATGTGAAGGTGACCATATAAAATTAACTTAACTACTATCCATTACACAAAAAGCAACAAGTCACCCTTAAGGAACATCAAAGGTACAGGATTACACATTCTTCCACTGTCATGCAAGAAAAGCTGATGAAAATCTGTAAAATTAACAATTCTAGCACTTTTTAAATAACTTCCAATATGCTATTAGTACAAGTGCAAATTATACTGCCTGATAGGCCCAATTTCCTGTGCAAGTATGAGGTGCATTTCACAAAATGACTGGCTAATTCATGTTCAAGGTTGACACCAAGTGGGCAGTCAACACTTGACTTTATGAAAAAGAATGCTTCACTCTGTGCAATGCACCTCAGCTATTTACAATGAACAATGTTGGCACTGAAACACAAGCTTACTGTACAATACCACTGCTGTACTATGGATGTATAATACACATACAAAACATGCAGTGACCCAATCATATCATTTGAAGATTGCAAACTAAGAAGTAAACTAAAATGAGCATTTAACTAGCAAGCCTTAATTAAAACCAAAGAATACTTTTGGCCAGTTAAATGTTTATTTGGCTATGTAAATACTTGTTACCTAAATTTAAAGATTTTTCCTTTTTTTTGCTAGTAGATAAATATTTGTTTTAGTGCAGTAAGCTTGTATATTACAGTTTGTGAAGACAATAGCTACAAAATTAACAAACATAATGATCACACTTTTACAGACTAAATATAAACAATGTATCAAAGTCACTAAATTACAGTATTTCTTAAACTGTTAACAACTTACCAATTCAATATTGCCATGTTTGTAAAAACCAACTGTATATATATATATCATACAATACCAGATGCAAAGATCATTCTTACTTCAGGTAGTGTGAAAGTTATCAGGTCGTAATAATAATTATTGAAGTGAATGCCTACTAACACAATTATATCAAAATTGTGCAAACCAAAACTATTGTTGTAACAAGCTGGTAACATGATGGTACTATGCTACATTTATACTGGTGATGGTAATGACAGTGTCAATGTGCAAAAGCTTTATTTAACCATTTGACAAATAACCCAACAGTATTTGGCTATAATATTATCTGTTTAAAAATAAAAATTAATCATTTTCACTGTTGAAATTTTGTTTTCTTTGTGATTTCATTTACAGTATCAAATAAAACTGGCAGACCACATCTCAACAAATCTGCTCCAGTCCTTCCTTTTTTTGATGGAATCAATTCACTTTTGTCACAGTTAATCACTTCGATGCAGGCATGTGCAAGAGTTTACATAGAACAGAGCAATTATCTTACAGCTGAAACAGACTGCTGCACTACACAACGACCTGAAACAATACACAATATTAATAAAAATATTTTAGACAGACAACAGTAATATTTCTATTTTAAGTTGTAAATGGTGTTAAAATAACAATCATAAAAAGTAAACAAAGAGTGGTGTTTAGGCAAGAATCATAAAACTAGAATGTAAACAAATGTGAAGTAGACATGTATATCATAAACAAACTTCATTTACTCTTTACAAGCCTTTAATTTCCCAAGTTTAAATATGAGTGTTTTAAATTTATAGTGCACCATGAAAGGCAATGTTTAAAACACATAAATGTAGAACTGTTGATTTTAAAATTTCTTAACTTACTTACCATTATAATAAATTTAAACTAAGATACAGCTTAACTCAACTTCAATGCTGAAAAGAAAAAATGACAGTGTAAGTATAAACATATTATAAATTAAAGAAAATGTGATATTTTAATAGCCAAAACAGTAACAGATATTTTATAACTTAAATATTAATCTATAAAACTTGGTACAGAATAGTTACAACTCGGTAACTGATGTAACTTTTATATGACATGAATTTTAATCATCATAATTAGTGTAAATAATGTAAATAATATTTTTATTTACTGATGTAAAGGCTGTTTGGTTGTAAACCTTATTTCAACTAGTTAAAAATAAAATAAGTTCAACAAAAAAAAATCACTTAGCACTTTTCATTTAAAAAAAAGCAGCAAAGATTTGTTAATGATTTTGTCTGAATCCCAAACAACGGAAGATCAACAAACTGATTCACATGGTTATGTAAACTTTTCCAGGAATCTCTAACTGTTCAACATGCCACTGTTACATACCATCAAGGGCCTCATAAGCAAAGTGGCAGACATCAGTATCACTATCTGTCTTAAGCTTGTCTAGGCAAGGCTTGATCTGGGAGCTCAACACTCTGAAATAGTTAGGATGAAAATAAATTATCAACAAAATATTGATGGCTTAAAACAAAAATTTGTATCAAAAAGATGTCAATGCAACAAAATCTGTGTGTGCACTTTGATTTAAATGTGACAACACAGGCCAGTTTATGTATTAAATATGACAAAATAGTTTCCTATTTAAACAAAATTTGTATAATGTTCTCAGTTTTATTTTAAACATAAAATTTAATAATAAAACTTATCAGTCCATACAAACTGACACTTATTATGACACTTTACAAGTATTAACCCTGCAGCAACTTACGTAGCATCCATCTTTGGTCCAAGTTTCTGCAGAGATTTTGCAACATTAAACCTGACATTGGCAACAGCGTCATTGCTCATCGTCAAGATGGTGGGTAACATCAGCTTTACGGTCAAATCAGTGCCACACACATCGGACAGGAGCTGAGGACACATGAATGACAAAGGATGAAGGATATATTTAATCCTGAATGTTGATTATTGTACCAATTAGTTAAATTTACAGTGATTGTTGTACCAATTAGTTAAATTTACAGTGATTGTTGTACCAATTAGTTAAATTTACAGTGATTGTTGTACCAATTAGTTAAATTTACAGTGATTGTTGTACCAATTAGTTTAATTCACAGTAAGTTGATGATGCTATATTGTTCAATAAAGGTAATAAACAAAGGTTTACCCAAATTATTGAAGAAGTAGAGGAACTACCCTTTGCTTAAACATAACCAACTGGGTATACTACAACTATTCTTAAGGCTTTGGAATGTCCCGACCAGGTTTTTAAACAAAAGCCTTGCCATACCTGGAGCAGACACTACCTACAGCACTACCAGGCCCGGTTTGTTTCAATTTTAGAAAATAACTAAGTCACACTGATACAAGATATTTTATGACATTTCCATTTCAAGTTTACACCGTGTGTCACTTACATTGATGCAGAAGAGACAAGTCATTCGGTGGAGATAATTTTGGTCTCTGGCCATCTGCAGCACTTTAGGGATAACAGTCTGCTGTGCCCACTCTGTACCAAATTTCTCTACAAGCTTTTGGAGGTTCTTGGTGGCCGCGTCACGAATAGCAAATACTGAAAACACAATTGCACAAATGTAGAAAATTGATTTATCTAGATTATTATAGGATAAAAACTATAAATTAAAAGCAAACTCTAGAAACACATTAACACAGCTAGGAAAAGTGATTTACCTAACTGAATATACCAGTAATAGACTATTCAATTATCGTATTAAGTCCTACAGCCAATTAACCTGTCTTCCCCTACACCTGGTGAGGGACTTATCTGCCCCTCATGCCTAGACACATCTGGTGTGGTACAATAACTAAATCTGTAGCCTCTAATATCATATATCTGCCGATACAGATGCATATAAATTGGAATGTAAGAGTGAACAATAAGGCACATCATAGTTTTTCTTAATCACAACATAATTTAGTGTGTACATCTGGGTTACAAGAAATTCCAATTCATGATGTAACAATGTTTCTCAATGGCTTAAATTCGACACAGGAAAATTTGACGTAACAAGGTGTCTCCTGGCATCTGGGTACTGTTTTTATCACTGCTTGAGTGCAACACTTGGACCCAATGAGTTATTGCAAACAAGATAGAATTAGTTTGGAATATTAATTGGGAATAAATAAGTTTTTTGACAGCAAACACAATAAACGATGATAAAACACAATAAACGATGATACAGTTGGGAATAATGATTGAGCTGAAGATAAGAGTTGAATGACTGACCATCTGCTACATAGCTAAGCTGTGAAAAATAATAACTTCCTGACTAATGCTTTTAAGACAATATTTTCAATAGAAAATTCTGAATAGTCAAATAAAAATGACAACAGTGACTTGGCAGTTTGGTCTTGGGTAACTTACCATGATCAACAAGCCAGGTCATGCAGAGAGAGTTTAGTTTCTCATCAAAGAATTCCACACCCTGAAAAGTATTATCAAACTATGGCTTATGTGAGGACAGTTAACAAACAATTAACAAACAAAAATAACTAAAAACATTGTCACACATCTTGTGGAATAAATACAAAATGAAAATGCAAAACCAATAAAGCTTCAATAACATGGTTCTATAAAAAATAGTTTAAGTGCTTCTTTCAGCTATTGTTGAAGTAAATAAATTGATAAATGTGATTTGCCAAAAACAATGAAAGTAGTCAGCGGAGATACACATGTTTTGTACAATGGGAGTTATGCCTTACCAGTTGTCCAGCCAGGAGGGGCATGTACTCAATGATGGCCAATCTCACTCTCCACTTGGTGTCTTCAGCCAGCTCCACGATGGCAGGCAGCAGACTCTGGGACAGCTGCTTGATCCCAATCACCTGTACAGTACACAGTAGTCAGGATGCTTTTAGTCCAGGTACAATAGTTAAGTAAGAGTGGCACAACATACAGAAAAGTAAGAGGTGATTTGGAGGTAAGAAGAATCACATTTAATCAGGAAAGAGCAATGGCTCTGGCTCAATCCCATTGTAACATGTGGATAGGGTATCTGTAACCATCATAACATGTCAAATAGATTTAAAATGTATGTTAGAGATATATGGAATAGATCTGAAAAAAGTTCTCACATATTTCTCACTATTTAAAATACCAACTTATCACACTACAATACAATTTAAACAAATCTTATGAACAATTAAAATACAAAAATAACCACTTTTATTACTTTCTTTGTCTGAGATTTCCTGCCTTTTTAACCATATAGAGGAATATTACAACATATCTATCCTCTACAAAGTCTACAACTCGAGTAATCTCAATTATGTTTAATGTCAGAGGTCTTCAATCATACAAGGACTGAACCATAACATTGACAAGGGAGATATTCCGTTTAAAAGGAATTAACTAATAGTATTGTTTGATTTATCTCCCATGGAATCATGCACAATTTTTTTTTTTACCCCAGTTATTGGTAAACAGGATACACCAGGCACAAGAATACTCATCTATTCCAGTTAATCAATAGTTGGTATGAGTTGGGAGATAACACTGACCCTGTGCTCTATGTACTGAACAGGGCTATTTGGTATCACTGTCCTCGGTTGAGACTGAGTCTTATGAACTGTGGGGTTCTAAGTTCTATACTTTGTGATGGTATTTTTTATGTATCTATTTTACTTACATAGATTATTGCAATGTACAACTGTACATTCATCATGGTTTTTGTGTGTTTTCCCTGCTATTTCTTGAACTTAGAATACACATTTCAGAATCAGTATCATACTGAATTATTGTATTGATTTAACTCTCTTTGTGCTAAATGTTGAAATTTAATGTAAAGTAGTAATAAAAACTTATATATCCATGTAAAACAAATTCAGATAAAAATATTTATATTAAATACCACGAAACAGCATACATACAATTTTAAAAAGTATGCATATTTAATGTAAATGAAGTAAAAAAAAATAATATCCAATCCATTACTCGAACTTAAAATATTTAGTAAAAGAGCTCCCTAGCAAATCCCCTATGCTATGAATTCTAGTATAAGTTCACCTATACTTTAAAGTTAAGTATGCAGCAGATTTTGCAAGCTTTGCATAATACATCAGAAGGACCCGAGTGTAACGGCGAGCATTGTCGATAACATGAGTGCCCGATGAATCCTGTTTACCAATACACATGTGTTTGTATATATGAAATGTAGAGATGTCAACAAGTACTCAGTTACTCAAGTTCTCTACTCAACAGCTGTACTCAAGTATAAAAAAAAATCAATAAGCGAGTACTCTGAAGAAAAAAACCTAAATATGTATTTAAATAAGAACTTATGTTTTGTGTAATCAAACCAAAATCTATTGCAGCTGCACATTTTTAATCAATGTACATCTGAGAAATATCTCTAATGTACCCTCCATTACAATGCCACCACACTTACAAAAATAAACAAAGATCATGTCAAGTCACCTATCACTGACTTAAAGGTCAGCAAGGTTTTTTTTAAATCAAAGGAAGGTCACTTGATCATGTGACAGCACTCTTATAAGTGATTCATTTTAATCTCTCTTGCAAGCCTTTGTTAATGTTCATTACTTGCAATTTGGAAAAATGTAAGATAAAGCTCTATTAAGCCTTCAATTATCTTCTAAACTTTGGTTCCTGTTAGGCCAATTTATAATAAGAATTTTCTGGTTTTACATGTTCATACTATTGTTATGTTGGTCCGGCATCCAATTCTGCTTGTTTTGTAAGGTAGTACAATACAGCGACTACTAACCCCAAGAAGTTGCAAAATGTCTTCAACATGAATGAAATGCATTTGTGCCGATGCAAAGAACAATCATATTATTTTAGAAAAAACAATGAAGTTTACTCCTAACTTAACATGGCCTGTAACATTAACACTGATAAAGAAAATTAACAAAGTACTCCATCAGAAAAGTCAATGGAATAATCAGTTACTGATTTTAGTACATATTGACATTCCGAACATAATGTTAAAAGTTTCAAAATGGAACTTGACATAAATGTTTCAAATAAAATCTTGATAACAAAACAGTAAAAAATTAATTTGCATTTTATTATGCCAACAGTGTATAGCTTCTGGTATCTGTATTGAGTAAAACTAACCTCGTTGACACAGTCCAGGTTGGAGATGATGTTCAGACGGACTTCGGGACACTCGTCCTTCAGCTGTGTCAGGAACAGTGGCAACAGATGCTCGATGGTGCTGAAAGACACGACAAGACTTGCAATAAACTGAGCATCTACTAACTGCTTCACCAGGGCTTATGCTAATATTTGTAACTTATGCAGTTGTTTTATTTAGATACAACAAGATGAGAAGGAAAATCATTAACTTTTACTATATGCAAGAACTGGTGACATCAGTGAGTACTTACTTGTCCTTGCCTAGGATGGGAGAAAGGCCCATGATGACGGATGCAAGGGCAGATTTGACATGCTGGTTGGCATCTGACACAAGGTCCTTCACACAAGGCAGGATGTTGGTCATGATTACCTGCTCCCTTACATCTGGAGCGAGGTTCTGGCAAAACTCTGTACGATATCAATGTAACATAGTCTCAGTTACAGAATTCCATTTTTTTAAGTTAAGTGTTTTCTTTTCAAATTAAAGAGAAGAATTCTGGTTAAGTAATCCTCCTTTAATTTCCCACACCTGGATTGAAACTCATTAATGGACTCCTTTTACTTTCTTTCTAGACTCTAATGATAAATTGCTACAACATTTCTTTTTATCCTTATTATCACCTCGGAATATATAAAGCCCAGAGAGATATTTGCTTTATCAAACACCAGAATAATTAACTTGTAATGCAATGTGGATGGACTTCTTTTTAAAAGCACAATATCCATGCAACACTCTGGAGTTCAAAACATCATTAAATTTTATAGATTTTAAGGGATGCAACAGCTTGTAATGTAAATACAATAGACTGAGTCTCAGTACCAGCCACAATGCAGACAATTGTATATGGCATCTGGATTTTCTGTTGGATGTTTTGACATGCAGTTTTTTATAGCAGGATCATCAGTGGTAACAGTCTATGCAAATATCATTACCAAGTAAGATGCATGTAAACCATAATAGTCATCAGTCAAAATAATGGAAAAACATTCAGTGGCTTTCAATGGACCCTTACAAAATGTTACGTTTCAGGTTGGTTAACTTTGTTCTTTTTTTTAATGCACAGAAAACATAATTTTAACATTTATGTGGTCTGTTATGCTTAGTAGAAAATTTCAGACTCATCGTTACTTTGCAAATTCATTTAGCATTTTGTTACTTATTTATTGGAAAATGATCATTTGATCTATATCATTAATCGTTAAACAATGATTAATTTCAAAGACAAGCTTCAATATTTTATACATTCCATACATACATAAGGCCAAAAAAAAGAGAGTTGTTTGTTTCCGCTAACGTCTCAAATAAAAATTAGGGTAGGTAGGTAGGCAACACTTTTCTTTTCTATTAACTTTTTTTTACTGTACAACCATTAGCCAATTACAAAGGTAAGAACACTGCATCTAAGGTAATAATAGCAACACATATTCATGTGGAAAATGACAACATATAAATGTAAACTTAAAAAAAATATAATATAGTTTTCATTTTACACTGGTTCGACATATTAAATGTGCCCATTTCTTTCATTCTTCCATATGGTCATATTGCTCTAAAATCGTCGACGAACACCAAAAAAAAAGTTTAGGGTCGGCACAAAAATAGGGTCGATCTAGTGGAAACAAACAACTTATTTTTTATGCCTAACACTTCTAAAAAAATGTCTATACGTATATGAAATAGATCAAGTAATTACTGTGCAAACATATTTGTTTTTGATCAGGTAAAGAGATGTTCTGGTTGGTAAATGTTTTCTCAAAACCAAACTGAATGTGCAGTATGATAGGTATTTTAGGGAAGACTGATGTGACTAAATCATACATTCACATGTATTGTATCTAGAGACCAACAAGTTTCTGACCTTTGACCTTGTGTGCTGATGCTGCCCTGACCTCTGCCTCGCAGTCCTTGAGGAGGCTCTGGAAGGCAGGAACCAGATCCTGCTTGGTGATCTCTGGGCCCACAGCCTTCTGAAGCTGTACGGAGAGAGGGACATTACATGTATTTCGGATCATCATTACTGATATTATATGTTACCAATTTCTATTATATGGCAATCTAACCATGGCATCATTTGTTGATATTTGTTTTGTAAATAGGTTACAGCCACCACTTATTGCCATTGCAGTGACCTCCTGTTTTTTTGCTGGAGAAAAACCCAAATCACAGCTAGGTCAGCTTGAAGACTTTCTCATATAAAGTCCACCACCTGGAACTGGACTGAAACACAATGTGGTGAGAGGCTATGTTGTCAGGCAAGTAACAAGTCGGCAGCTCGACAAATACACCACAGTTGCCTTGCCATAGGCATTCTGCTCTGTAGTGAAAACAAGTATGATTTGTGCTAAAAAACAAAGTAAAGCCTGTTTAGTTGATGAAGAGTATATTTTAACTTTTTTTCTCCTTTATTCTCATTTTGTATTTGAAACATACCGTCACATCATCCTGACCCTGGGCTGAGCAGTTGTGGAGCTACCCTTCGGTTGCTGGAGTGTTAGGAAGGTAGCTATACCACTACCATTTTAAAGACATTATGCTGCGGCCAGAAATCAATCCCAGGGCTTCCAAGACATTTTGTGTTAAATTGTTAAAATAATGATGACAAATTGTACCAATGGATAATTAAAGAAATATACAGCTTTATGATAATAATATTTTCATGCAACTTTTAACATAAAAAACAACATTGCCTGAGTACTGAAGGAGTCTTTTTGGTCAGCAGCCTATACATTACCAGTGTACTGAGGGAGACTTTTTGTCTAAACATTTTTTTTTCATAAGCCTACATAACATGACCTGGATACTGAAGGAGTCTTTATGTTTTTAACAATTTTAATCATCAGCCAGTACATGCTTACATACCTCTGTGAACTTGTCAGCGACCATGTAACGGACCCTCCAGGACTTGTCCTCGGCTGCTTGTCTCAGGGTGGGCATCACATGCTGCTCAATGTCCTCAGGGCTCAAGAGAGACGCGATGCTCACACACGCCTCCACTGCCAACAGGCGCACAGAGTCCTACGGTATGTGGGAACAAGAGAAGGTTCAGCTCTGGATATATATGAAGTGGTAATTTAACACAGCCACGCATGCCATTAGATTTACAAGTAAGCACAAAGGGTCTTGGTTATGCATGAACAACTGAATCTTACAGACATACTTGATGGATCAATAGAGTAAGTTCAACCACACCCCTGATATGAAAGGGTCAACTCTGGCATACACTCAATTGTTAAATGCATGTTATTATAACACAAAAATGTTTGTCCATGATGCTGTGTCTAGTTAGATTATTTGTTTTAAGAAACAGAACAGCCAGGGTGAGTATATGCAGTCTTTTTTGTCAAACCATTTGTTTGTTTGTTTGTTTATTGGGTTTACGGTCCCACCAACAGTATTTCAGTTATCTGAAGACGGTGTCCACTTGAAGCAGATATAGTGCTGCCTTCACTGTTTATAGCATGCCATGAACACCTGGCATGATACCACATCCAGTCACATTATCCGGACACCGGGCCAACCAGTTGTGGAACTACCCTTATATTTGCTTGAGCGTTAGCAAGGGAGCTATACCACTACCATTTTTAAAGACTTTGGTATGTTGCGGCCATGGATTGAACCCGGGGCCTCCCGTACCTAGAACCGACGCTCTACCGATTGCGCTACCAGGTCCGGTATAAACCATTTGTTATTCATTACATAATTCATATCCATAAGTACTCTTGTTTTATGTTAAACGATTTTAATCCATTCAACAAAGTATTCAAATGTGAACAAGGCTAAGAATTGGAGGAGGAAAACCACACAAATATGTCTGGGTAGAATAACCTGCACACCCCAGAACAGCTGAAAGACCTTCCCTCTTGAAGGTTCTCACCCCTGCTTTTGTAAATAGTAATTTGCATGAGAATCATCCTTTCCAAGTTGTCAAGGTAATGACAAATATTTTTAGATGCACAACCAATGATCATTTAATTATAAAGTTAAACATTCTTTTATATCTAAACTGTAAATGAACAATATGAAACTACCTAGATCATGAAAAACCTGTCAAACCTAATTATAAAGGTCAATATTCTTTTTTCAGGCACTTATGTGTTTCATTAAAATATCAATTTAGCAAATTAACTTGTCAAAGTGTTCTATCAAATTGGAGATCCCCCAAAAGTTGATCAAATTAATATTGCTATATACTATATTAAAAAAGTCTACACATTTTAAATCAATGTGATTTTGTTACTAGTAAGAAACTTATTATCTATCAAGCAGATAATGTTCAATATCTTGTTACAGATTATACAGTTATACAATTGTTAGAACACAAAATGATCTGTTAGTAAGAAAGCTAAACACAACGTTATTCTATCCAAAAAAACAGCACACAAAATCTACACACTAAAATAAGCTATACTGATTAATCTACTAAATTGATTAAATGTTAAGATTGGTGATAAAATTTGTTAAATATAACACACTTAGTAAACAACAAATCCAAACACAAAAGCTCTGTGCAAACAAAATTACCATTGCTTATCATACTGGATCTAAGAAAAGAGATGTGCATGAGGATAGAGCGTGAAGGGGAGGATTATAGAAACACTTGTATAATGAAAATGGCCATACATTGCCTACCTGTTCATCTTGGGCCAAGTTTATGAACAGGGGGATCAGCTCCGACTTGAGGTAATCCATCTCGACCACCTTGGCAAACTCTCCCAACTTCCCGGCGGCAGCACGGCGCACCATCGGGGTGTCATCTCCACAAAGATTGCGGAAATTTCTGATACAAATATACAAAGACACTATGACAATACTTTTATAATATAAGGCTGAAACAAGGGAAGATAATAGCAGGAAAACTCATTGGAACAGACACGTGCTCTTAATGGTCTTAATTACTTAATTATATTCCAATATATTAAATCAATATAATAAAAATAGTATTTCATATCTGCTTATAGGCGTTGGAAATGGTCTCTTTAGAGTCATCTCCCCTACCCCCAAAAGATAGCAGTACACTGTGAGATCACAGCTAGGGCATAGGGATGTCTCAGTAGGAAGGTCATAACTTCATGCACATACACTGACTGCAGCAAGCCTGCCTGTTCCCTGATACCACTGCCACCTGAGCCTGTCCAGTTGGGTGGACCAACCACATCCCCATTACCCTTCCCCAATCTATTGTCCTTCCACAGTAAAGACATTTAAGGCTACATTCCAATTTTCAATGCATTCAAGACTGATATATCATAAAAAGGGAAATAACTCCTGCAGTGTTACCATGTTCTTAGGATAAATTTGGAAGTTTCATCAAAGTTGATGCAAAACTGTAGAAGAGGAGACAAAAACAAAAAAAGTGTCCACGGACAGACTGACAGAAGGCAAACCATTCCCAGAATACACACACTCTCTCAAATGTTGTTGTGATATAAAAAGCAGTGTCACAATACATTAAGAAGTTTGTAACTCACTGCCTGAGGTCAGCTTTCACTGGGTTTGAAACACGAGCATATGAGCAAGCAAAGAGACCACATGCTGATGTACGGGATGTAAACCAGTCACCTGAAAAATAATGAAATGAATTACAGTTAACCATACTTCCATGCTGATGGAAAACGTAAGCTTGCTAAGCTAAGTTTCTGGGATTATGCAGTTGGGAAGTTCATACACACAGATGTATCTGACAATTTTTTAAAAAAATCAAGCAAAGACTGCAATTATTTTAAATACCAAAATGTATATCTGCAACAAAAAACTTAAAAAACTATATTTTTATGCCTATTTTTTTTTACACCGACTTATTATTTCTAATTTACTCAATCATTCTGTACCAATGATGTGCTATGGTCATTTCAGTCATCACTTTTTCAATTAGTTATAGAGTAAGGATCTAAAAATAAAAACAAGAGCTTAAATGGTCAAATAAATGGAGTAGATGGAGGATCCATGTACACACCTTCCTGTTCAAAGAAAACCATTTTTCAGAACCAAATTATTAAAACACTTAGCATTCTAAGCACAAATCAATCCCATAAATCACTATGATAAAGATCTGCACTATTGGCTCCTGAGTCTATAGCAATATGTATAAGCACTTTTTCATGTAGATGAAAAGAGATGACTAAGACTTAGCATGGGCTATAAACTAAATGCAACCTGATAAGGGTTAAGTTCAATTCAGATAAGGGTGTAACGAATCATACCCTCACGATATGATACATATTGCATAAACCACACAATATTTTGGTACTAGGATACTTTTTAGCTTATCTCATAGGTATACTATTACACCATGACTTATGTTTAACAATATTTTAACATAGCTTTTTACTGAAACTAAGAACTTTTTAGTCTACAAGTCCTTAATCAGAATGTATGACAATAAGTTATCCACATATGAAATGATGTAATAGTAGAATAAGCTGAAACTTAAACATTTTAGGCTTTGAAAATAAAATGTAATATATTTCTTCAAATATTTTCTTATCTTTATTGTAAATTCTGAATCTCTATCACTATTAAAAACATAACTGGTTCATTGTCAAAGAAAACAAGATAAAACTTAATAACATTATAAAGTGTCAACACATTCAGCTAGTATGAAGTTGGTGATTTGTAACATCTGAGAAAGAATGGCGGCAGGTTGTTATGTCTGGAAATCCTGACCTTTTTTGTTTGAACCCAAAATGTGTCCAAATCTTCAACATAAGATTTGGCGGGGATAATCTTTATTTGATAGTAGATGCCTAATCATGTGTGGCGGGCAGAAGTGTACATTTATTTGTGCATACAGTGGATCAAAACTACACACAACAATAAAACTACAGATAATGTAAAGTGGCAAATAACTCTGGAAGAGGTACCATGTTTTGCATATTACACCCCCACCCACTTTGGAGTATACCCTGATAAGCCTTTTTTTCTCAAGATTGTTCAAATTTAAGTAATAAATACCCTGTAGCAACATATTTGCCTAACACTTAAGCATAAGGAAGCCATCTCCTCCGGTCAAACACAAGTGCATTCCTGTATCACACCAAGTCAGCTTGACCTGTATTTATTTGCTGTACAACAATAACAACAACTGACTCTTTGTTGGTCACAGAGTGCAAGCTCAGAATTTATGGGAGAAATTAGGAGAGTCTGTAACGATCAAAGGAAGCTGGACAAATGTGTAATCTCTCTGATTTGCTCACTGATGAGAAAGATAAGCGACAAGTAACATTTAGTACATTAATTACAAACTGGTCAACACTAGTTTTATTTAAAGACTGTTAACTGTACATTTGCTAACAATCACCTGAGGTTGTCATGACGACGTGTTATTACAAGCTTACAAGGGGCTGTGTAGAGAGTGAGACATAGAGGAAGTATCTTACCAAATAGCTTCTCATATAATGTTTTACTGCAGAATATTGATCAATACTTTCAGACTCTTTTGCAAAAATGCTGATAACTAGAAAAACGATGTGATTTTGCTGCCATTGTTGTTTTTGTTGTAATTGTATGAATTGAATGAAAACATTCATGAATACTGTTGTAATAGTATGACAATCGATCAATAAAGAGAGAACTGTTGTATACCATAGTATGATATATGGTTACATCCCTAAACTCAGGGCACATGCGGTCAACGGTTTGAGTCACCAACTTGAAACTCTTCAGACCCTCACTTCATGGGTTAGAGTCACAAGATGAGAACTATCATGTGAGACGATCTTCCAGCTGACCTGCTGTGTGCCGGTGGTTCTACCTAGGCATGGTTCTTGGGTCTTCCTCCACCAATAACTGTTGGTGCAATGTAACTTACCTCCTGCCAAACGTTTGACCAGGGGAACAAAGTGATTTTCTAGGTCACTGGGTGAGTGTTGTGCTGCTATGGTACGCAGGGAGTCTACAGCCTTGTCGCGTACAACTGTCTCTTCAACTGTAGCTAGACTCTCTAGAGGACGCTGACATATCAGAAACAACAACATTAATTAGTGTTCAAATTTCTTTTTATTTATGAATAAGCAGAACTAAACATTTACATGTCCATTCTGATTTACAAACAGTACACTGAGTCAATGACAGCTTCATTCCTGATCATAGAGAATATAATGTACAGCAACAAGATATATCCCACACAACAAACTAATTTTCATAACTGTATTTTTTTTACAAATTAATAGCAATTAAAGAGACAATGGTAACTTACAAGTAGACAGTGGACATATTCAGGACCTCCAACCAAAGGCGTAAACTGTCCCAGTTGCTCTGCTAGTGCTAATAATACTTCATCTTCATCATAGATTGTGTCTGCAATAGATTCAAGAACAAAACTAATGTCCACCAGTAATCAATTCAAAACAATAGATAAATATTAAGTTACTTGAAAAAGTCAACAACAAAAAATATACATAAACAAAGTAATGTTTACCTATACAATTATTGCCTATATTATTGATTTTTCCCACCAAAACATTAAGATAAGCACTGTAAATTGTATCAGAATTTCACAAATTTGCTAATATCCACTTGCACATGCCCTGCCACTGATACTCTGGACAAGTGTAGGCAGTATCTTAACTTAGACAGTAAATGCCTGTACATACCATTTCAGGGCTTTTTCAGGGTTTCTGGGAAAAGGGCTCCAGCCCAAATAGGGAATTTTTGACGTTTTAAATAACCAAGTTTGGGAAAGTATCGACAAATCAAACCAATTGGAAAATTTTAACATTTATTTTTCTGTATTAAAGCTTAATCAGCCTTGCTTTTGTGTCCCTAAAAGTGTTACAGAGCTCTTCCAGAGTTTGTTCAGAAAGCTCAACAGGGCCTTCAATACAGATTCTCATTCAATTGGAGTGTTTTTCCTGAACAAGGAAGCTTCTCAAAGAAGTGCATAATAGGTTCATGTTGCTGAACCCTCTCTCCACAGTTGCTGTGCTGGATGGTATTATGGTCATCATTTGCATAGTTGGTAGATACTAAATCACGTAGTATTTACTATTTTGCGACATTTTTTTCGTCACTATATTTCGCCGGTCAGTATAAAACCTGGTACTGCACGTACCGTTTTTGCTTCATAACTCCTTTCAGTTTGATACGCAGTCAAACAGTTATGGCGAAAATACTTTTGTTTATGAAATAAAAAATAGTTCCTGTTAATTTTCAAAACATATATTGACTATAATTTTATCTGGAATGGTGCTGTGACGCATATTCAAATTGGGTTACGGTATACGGCTGGGTAAAAGTCTATTTTTTCACCGGTTACATTCATACATAAATTCACGGAAAAGTTGTTTTCACAGATCACCAATAAAAAGTAAACAAACGAATCGCATAATTGGAAAAGTCTCTGGATTTCATGGTTTCTTGGTTATTTATTTTTATAGGTAAAAGGCATTTCGGTTCAAATGGGAATTAATTTATGAGATAGGGAATTTTTTTCTTGAATTTGGGAAAAATGGTCGCTATTTGGCATTGGGAACGGGGCCATATATCGGCCCCGTGAGACAGGCTGAATGGATTAAGGATTAGCCGGCATTTTTGCCGATACTACGCAGCGACATTTCTATCATTACAGCACAGGGGCACATATGAGGTGCCCAGGGACTGAACCCGGCCGGTCCATTATACTGACACCGACGAGTCAGGCGAAATGCTGTCCCCTTAGCCCCGAGCGTTAGGAGGGAAGCCACTACTACCAACTTTAAGGTCTTTGGTTTGACCCATGAGACAGGCTGAAAAAGCCCTGCATTTTAACTACATGACAGAACAACTATAGATTTATTTTATTTATTGTGTTTATTGTCCCACCATTTATTTCAGTTATCTGGGGACAGCATCCACTTGAAGCAGATATAGTGCTGCTTTCACTGTGTATCGCATGCCATAAACACCTGGCATGATACCACACCCAGTCACATTATCCTGACACTGGGCCAAACAGTTGTAGAACTACCCTTACATTTGCTTGAGCATTAGCAGGGAAGCTATACCACTAGTCTACCATTTTTAATGACTTTCGTAAGCTGATGTTTGGGACTGAACATGGGGCCTTCAGTACCTGGAGCCGACTCTCTACCAATTGCGCTACAAGATTCTGTAGTATAGCTTTTGATAAGAAGACAACTTTATGTATTGTAAAAAAGAAATAGCAATTCTATTATTTGTGGTATAGCAATTAATATCCTATATAAAGACTGCAAATATATGGATACATCGATAGTACATTAATATCTTTTTATGTATCAATATATCAGTTTAAGTAATTATAATTACTAAATGTTTCTTAGCCCAAGTTTGTTCATAATTACTAAGCAGCTATAAGCCAAAGTTTTGTTCATTTTTACTAAGCAGTTATTAACCAAAGTCCATAATTACCTGCTAAAAATGGGATTAGTTCACTTCTTGTTCTGTCAACACCCAATGCAAGCGATATAGTTGATAGCTTTTTTATACTGTTCAGGCGTAACTGAAAAAAAAGAAAAACATGACAGCAATAAAATAGCATCTACTGCAACAAGAAAATACGTTTTACTCATTTGTATAAATCAATCTTGTTCTGCAATTTTCTTTAAGTTTTGATGTTTGTTGTTTTTTTTTTGGATTGGTTTGTATTCAGAAACTGTCAAGCATTTGGAACTTTGCGTTCATAAACTGTAACAAAACATCTTAACCTTTGTATATCAACTGAAGAGCAGGCAAACTGTATGTAACAAGTCATATTTTGTGACCACAGTTTATTATCGGTTTCAGGTTTTATTTTCTGCATAGACATGAACGAAAAAGAATGCATAATTGAATGTGTTGTATATTCAATGTAAGTCCTTCATGTTGTTCAGTAACTGGCTCTTTATGTAAAACAATGACACGAGGAGATTATTTATAATCGTCACCTGTACATCTTCATTTCTTAACTCATCTATTAAGACCGCAATTGGGTAAAGAGAGTCGTCCCCTTGGTCTGCCATTTTTATTTGAGAGAAAATTACTAAGCAAAATGTAGACTGGTTCGGCAACTTGTACAGTGACTTTTAACCGAAATTTCTTATATCTGACAACCCGTCCACTTCCGGTCTTCCGGTGCTAATCCAATTTCTAGAAAACGAAAAAGATAACAATATTCGATATGGTTTTTTGGTTTGATGCTGTCTTTTGTCATATTTAGATAATAAAATATGCGTTCTTGAAATAACATTTCCAACACACAAAAAATGTTTCCGCCAATTCGTCCGGCGTTGATCGGAGATCTCCGTACCGCGTTACGGAAACATCCGAATTTTGTCTGAGGCAGAAGTCAACTAAACCCGATGGTATTTTATTCTGTTACATATTTTCATGTATAAGCATGGAATTAAAATCAATTGTGTTTGATTAATATTGAGTTAAGGTAGATTGAAGGCTTATGTTTTTATTTAAATGCGAATGAAGTTAAGTTGTAAAATCTGCAAATGGGGTGTGTGTTATCGGGCCAATCAAAATTAAAGGAGAGCAAAGCCCCCAGACGGGTTATAGACCAATAATAATCTCTGCATCGTTTTCGTATCTTACAAGGGCAAAATTGGAACCCGTCCTTTCAATGAAAACAACATCAACGTGGTGTCAAATCTTAACCGGTAACTAGGTCAAAATTATAAATATTTTCCTGTCCAGTTTCGATCAAACACAATGACAGCTTTTACTATCTGCGTGAAACATTGCCAGCTTTTCTTATTAATATTAGATTGCAGTTTTGGAGCTGCTGAATGCGGTATACCTCAAAAAACTGCACAAAGTCGAAGAACCTTTTTGATGATGCAACTTTAATACTGTGTCTGAAATAACAAGACAAGCAGTACTTGACAGCGCCGTTTATTTTAAGAAGCAATGTAGTCATCACTAAGCACAGGCAATAATCTTCTTGAATTAATAAATGCGTGTCAGTCTAAGCAGAGTCATATGATGTCACTCATTCAGTCATTGCTTAAATATCACCTGTCATTATCACATAATGACATCCTTATGTAGTCAGTATTGACTTTTGGCAGTACAAAGTTGAAGTAATGATTTGGATTAGATTTCGGGGTTACCCTAGCTTTGGTACATTCAGTTGTCAGGTTTTTCTACTAAGACATTTGGCTGGGCTCTTCCTCAACCAAAACAGCTGGATGCTACTATAATGATCATTTTGTGTCAATGTATTACAAAAACATAAAAGTAACATAATAACTGTTAAATCTTTTGATTTCAGTCAGAATGTTGTTCATTTGAATCATATGTAGGTAGACTTTTAAAAGTGCATTTACTTATCTTTTTGAAACAGATACCTATTCAGAACTGGTAGTGGTAATTTCATGACATTTTACCCTATTTTTTTGGATAGGTCAACCTACATTTCAGCATAAAATAAAGACCATCACCAAAAAAAAAAATGTAAACTAGAAAAAAATATCACATTAAGGCAAAAGGAAAGATAAGCAAATATAAAGAAAATATAATATTTCATAAAATCATTCAATTTTTATACAACACCTTATAAATAAAGTTCACATTTTAATTCTTTAAAAAGAAAAAAAACAAAGAAAAAAATGGGTCCAAACTCTTCAACTTTATACTGCCAAAAGTCAATACTGACTACATAAGGCAGGTGCAAGTCCTGAACATTGACAATTTAAGACTTATAATTTACTTATGAAATTTTAATGAGAACATAAAATAACTAAACTAAAATATCAATTAAAAAGTATAAAACTTGTTTAGGCCACTTGCAAATGCAGGTACAGTTGGGGCATCCTTAATCTCAGTCGGTGGTTCGTTCATATCCTTTGACAATGAAAGTTAACACTGTTCGAGTAAACCTTTTTACTTAGTATTGGAATGACTGTAAATCACTTTATTCTAGCCCTACTTTCAGAAAAAATTCTCAGATGCTATTAAGCTCAATCACAAATGGTGATTCCCTGAAAATTTTGTAAACATTAAGAGCTTATCACATATGGAAAGTAATCACTGCCTGTTTAATGTTGTCGGGCTAAATAAATGTAGACATGTTATATTGACTCAATTTCTATAAAAACCTAGTTATTGCTTTAAGAGTCTACAAACTAAGAGCAGCCTAATCTTTTTTGAAGTAAATCTTATTTTTTTTATAAACAAAATCATAAATGATAAAAAGCTTATAAAATATAATTATATTGATTGATATTGCTTATGCATGCATAATTGTCAGTCATGGATGTAAACTAATTAAATACTGTTACACTTAAACTGCATATTTGCTTTTCATTTTCAGAAGAAAGATGGACCAAAAAGAAAACAAAACTGTTGATAGTCCATTTAGAAAATGGGAACGACCAGATCGACCGAGCAAATGCACATATCATGAGGCTAAGTCCAAATCTGAATCCCCTCACTGCCACTTGCCACTGTAAGGAGCATTTCTTCTACATTTAATCATAATGATGTCTAGCTTGTTTTCTTTTAAAAATAGCACTTAATTGTTATTACTGAGCTCTGAGCAATGTGAGCTTTTACTGAAATTATATAACTAAGGGGATACAAGTATTTCAAAAGTGTATAATTTCCAGTCTCACATTTATTTTATATAAAGGAAACAACTTGTTTTTAACATGTATTTTAAATGTTATTTTCAGTTTATTAAAAGTTTGTTGATTTTTTGGGGCTATAAAATGCTGTCTACATTTCTTGACTTATTATGTAGTACCTTTACTTCAACACTTATTATTTCTGTTTTTTAGGAAACCAAAACCTGCCATTATGAGTTCAGTTTTAGACAACATTGGGAACACCCCACTGGTTCGTCTCAACAGGATTCCTGCCTCTGCAAGTCTTCAGTGTGACGTCTGTAAGTTGATTTCTGGTGTCCGAATGCCTTGATTATGTTTTAATCTTTATTGGTTAAATGTCATATTTGTTTTCATTGACAATTACAGCTTTGAAATCAAATTGGTTGTAAAAACTACAGAATAGATATATTTGTATAACCTTCAATAATGCTATGATTAACATAAACAGTAACTTATTTGAAACAGTATGTTATTGGATTTTTTAATACTTTAGATAATTGCATTTTTTATTTGGATAATTGAGTTGTATCCAAGGATGATACCAATTTATTGGTATTTGTTGTTCCAACTGTCCACCTATTTGCTAACATATCTTAAAATATAACACCTAATATAATGCCAAATCAACCAACGAAAAGTTATTGATGCATATACCTGTACTTAAACAATAATAGAAGAGAAATATAATAAACTTACCTTTTTCTTGTCAGTGGCAAAGTGTGAGTTCTTCAATGCTGGAGGTAGTGTCAAGGACCGTATTGGACTGAGGATGGTGGAGGACGCTGAGAGAGCGGGGATCCTGAAGCCAGGCGATGTCCTTATAGAACCCACCTCAGGGAACACAGGTAACATCTACCTGGGGTAGTAGAACCCACTTCCAGGAACACAGGTAACATCAACCTGGATCAGTAGAACCCACCCCAGAGAACACAGGTAACATCTACCTGGGGTAGTAGAACCCACTTCCAGGAACACAGGTAACATCTACCTGGGGCAGTAGAACCCACCTCCAGGAAAACAGGTAACATCTACCTGGGGCAGTAGAACCCACCCCAGAGAACACAGGTAACATCTTCCTGGGGCAGTAGAACCCACCCCAGAGAACACAGGTAACATCTACCTGGGGCAGTAGAACCCACCCCAGAGAACACAGGTAACATCTACCAGAGAACACAGGTAACATCTACCTGGGGCAGTAGAACCCACCTCCAGGAAAACAGGTAACATCTACCTGGGGCAGTAGAATCCACCCCAGAGAACACAGGTAATATCTACCTGGGGCAGTAGAACCCACCCCAGAGAACACAGGTAACATCTACATGGGGCAGTAGAACCCACCCCAGAGAACACAGGTAACATCTACCTGGGGCAGTAGAACCCACCCCAGAGAACACAGGTAACAACTACCTGGGGCAGTAGAACCCACCTCCAGGAACACAAGTAACATCTACCTGTGGCAGTAGAACCCACCTCCAGGAACACAAGTAACATCTACCTGGGGCAGTAGAACCCACCCGAGAGAACAAAGGTAACATCTACCTGGGGCAGTAGAACCCACCCCAGGGAACACAAGTAACAACTGCCTGGTCCTGTAGAACCCACTCCAGGGAACACAAGTAACATCTACCTGGGGCAGTAGAACCCATTCCAGGGAACACAGGTAACATCTACCTGGGGCAGTAGAACCCACCTCCAGGGAACACAGGTAACATCTACCTGGGGCAGTAGAACCCACTCCAGGGAACACAAGTAACATCTACCTGGGGCAGTAGAAACCACCTCAGGGAACACAGGTAACATCTACCTGGGGCAGTAGAACCCACCTCCAGGGAACACAGGTAACAACTACCTGGGGCAGTAAAACCCACCTCCAGGGAACACAAGTAACATCTACCTGGGGCAGTAGAACCCACCTCCAGGAACACAGGTAACATCTACCTGGGGCAGTAGAACCCACCCCAGGGAACACAGGTAACATCTACCTTGGGCAGTAGAACCCACCTCAGGAAATCCGGTAACATTTACCTGGGGCAGTAGAACCCACCCCAGGGAACACAGGTAACATCTACCTGGGGCAGTAAAACCCACCCCAGGGAACACAGGTAACATCTACCTGGGGCAGTAGAACCCACCTCCAGGAACACAAGTAACATCTACCTTGGGCAGTAGAACCCACCCCAGGGAACACAGGTAACATCTACCTGGGGCAGTAGAACCCACCCCAAGGTACACAAGTAACATCTGCCGGGGGCAGTAGAACCTACCCCAGGGAACACAAGTATCATCTGCCGGGGGCAGTAGAACCTACCCCAGAGAACACTGGTAACATCTACCTGGGGCAGTAGAACCCACTCCAGGGAACACAAGTAACATCTACCTGGGGCAGTAGAACCAACTTCCAGGAACACAGGTAACAACTACCTGGGGCAGTAGAAACCACCCCAGAGAACACAGGTAACATCTACCTGGGGCAGTAGAACCCACCTCCAGGAACACAGGTAACATCTACCTGGGGCAGTAGAACCCACTCCAGGGAACACAAGTAACATCTACCTGGGGCAGTAGAACCCACCTCCAGGAACACAGTAACATCTACCTGGGGCAGTAGAACTCACCTCAGAGAACACAGGTAACATCTACCTGGGGCAGTAGAACCCACTCCAGGAACACAGGTAACATCTACCTGGGGCAGTAGAACCCACTTCCGGGAACACAAGTAACATCTGCCTGGGACAGTAGAACCCACCCCAGAACACAAGTAACATCTACCTGGGGCAGTAGAACCCACCCCAGAGAACACAGGTAACAACTACCTGGGGCAGTAGAACCCACCCCAGAGAACACAGGTAACATCTACCTGGGGCAGTAGAACCCACTCCAGGAACACAAGTAACATCTACCTGGGGCAGTAGAACCCACCTCAGGAACACAGGTAACATCTACCTGGGGCAGTAGAACCCACCTCCAGAGAACACAAGTAACATCTACATGGGGCAGTAGAACCCACCCAGAGAACACAGG
>CM017568.1:50801788-50975737 GCA_007844125.1 Sinonovacula constricta | reverse complement strand
CTCTCTCTGCTCTCTCTCTCTCTTTCTATCTCTCTCTCACACGATAGTTCTTATGACAAAACAACAGCTTATGTTGTGTCAGGTTTGTTGTTATTAACGAACGAAAGTTATATTTCTGAGGGAATTGTCTAGAACCTAGATTATCCACGGCACCCATAAATGTCAGACACAATATAGGCACGTAAATCTCCGTCTTGTATAATAGGGAACACTGTCCTGGCAGCACAATATTGGGCGTCAGCCACGTACCCAGCTTGTCCGCCATAACATTAAAGGTCTGGTCTTTTACGTGTTCTTTCACAATAAGTTTCCACGCACGTTTGGACGGGAAAGTTGTTTAGAAATTTGTCAACTGATATTAAGTATTCTTATAATGTCTGGAATAAAGACGAGACATTGATTATCCATGTTAAAATACCGTACCAGCCTATGAATAAACACCTTTTTCGCTAGATATTTGTTAGTCAATCTACATAACTATCCAAAAAAGGATTATCTTTCTTCTATCTACTATTGTCTCGACATCTAACATGCCTGCGGCTAACAGAACAAACATTGAATCCGTAGACATTTGAAGTCCTTGCATGGTTTTTAAGCAGAACATATGGTCCCGTTGTAGAGCGATTATAATATGACCACAGTTCACAGTTGTACAAAACCTTTGGCAACACTACCTTACGTTACAAAATACACAGAGTTTCCGGATTAACGGTTCAATACATTGTTGTAGAGGCACATAAGCGTACCAGGAAGCTTAACATCTGGGTCCTTCATGCACTGATGGTTCGACAGAGTTTTGTCACAGATGACTACGAGATGACAGTAAAACTTCAGAGCCAAAACAGAAAGATATGTTAGGTGCTTGCGTAGAAGGATTGTTCAATATTAACACTTTACAATTGGATGCATTGTAGAAATAACGCCAACGTCTTAAATATGCGTCACAAATGTTAACAATCTCTTGTAAAGAATTCTTTGTGAAGCAAAAATGGTAATGCTACAGCAGGTCATTGATATTTGGCAAGTACTTGGTAAGTACGATGCTGTATACAGGCCGATTGATAAAAATTAGAAGGAATGCCTAGCAAATGTCTCAATTCCTGGTTTATGGAGCTCTCCAGTGACTCCACTAATGTCGGTGCTTTCTCGCAGCGTGAGATGTCACGGCATCGTGGTAATATGCTGGTATAGCTAGGCCTTTATCATTTAATTAAATCTTTTGCTATTTGCCGATGATGAACACCGCCGTATTCCTTAGCCAAGCTAACTACTGCCAAGTCCTGAAGTCAGGTGCCAGTAATCTGTCAAGTCAAATTAACAAAAAATATTAAAAGGAAGTGTGATATACGCGGTTTCCTTAATACACGCGAGTTTTGATCTCGGCATTGCTTTATGATTCAGGTCTGATGTCCCTCATACGGCCCATTGTTGTGCTGTCCCTAGCCCTCTGCCGACTGTGTGTCAGCGTACAGCGACCAAAACTATCTAGTAAGTAGGTCAAAGTTGTCACTTAAACGGAATGTGAAAATTGAAGAGACATTACAGTACTAAAATATTCTGAAAAAATACAGAAATACCAATTCTTTGAATAAAGTTTGTATCAACAAGCTACTTAAATGACTCCTAGTCGGAAAATTGTGGAGGCAATTGGGATTATTCCAACCCATGCATTGTCCGAAGTAAATCGGCGGCCCTGACGACTTCGAATAACCGAAGTTCGACTGTTTGTGCCATGTTATCTCTCATTTTGAATCCTTAAATGAATTAAAATAATAATAAAATATTGACAATCATCAAAAACTCTGGATGGCGTCTGATAAACATGAGCATTTCGGTCTGCCGATCCTTAAAGTATATATATATATATATATATATATATATATATATATATATATATATATATATATATATATATATATATATATATATATATATATTTGTTTTGGCATAAATATCTTATTGTAAACTAAAAATAACAAACAGGTATGTTAGGAATATATTTAAGTTTATATTTGAAACGTTATAAGTTTATTCAATATTTAATTTTGCCAATAAAGATCTTATGAACTCGCCCTCTCCCACTACGCCAGGCTATGTGGACCACCCATGTAACCGGGACTGCATCTCGAGCACGGGACCCAGGGTCTGTGAGTATAACTTTACCGTGGAGCACTACCAGACTCTGTCTCGTGCATGCTACAACTGTCCCCGAAACATCTCGGACTGTTTCCGGCCACACTGTGTCTCGGCTGACGGTGGAGTCCGCGCCATAAAGGTTGTCAATAGGATGATGCCCGGTCCGCAGATCAATGTGAGTTCTGTTGTGTTTTTGTCTGTATCTCATACATTATTTTAGAAGCTGATCCCCTTATTATTGGTTCTCACAACAACAACAACAAAATGCGATCAAGGTTTGTCATTTCTAAAGGTTGCGTGCGATTATTTTGATCTTGACTTGATAATACGACAATAGTTTCTCAACACTTTACTTATTTTTAATTTGGTGTACAAATAATATTAAAAATCTCCTGTCTTAATTGTACATGCCAAAATAAGAAGACGATATTTACGCATATTATTGTCTGCTGTACCATGTGTTCCACTTAAAGTACGGATATGATTACTTTCCGGTGTAGGTATGCAAGGGCGACATGCTGCAGGTGACCGTGTATAACGAGCAGCACGACATGGAGGGGACGTCCATACACTGGCACGGCATCCTACAGTCAGGCACACCCTTCATGGACGGCGTTCCCATGGTTACCCAGTGTCCGATACACCCCCACTCCTCCTTCCAGTACAGGTACGTGTCCGGCCTAGTGGCATGGTTGGGTCATTCGGCATGGTAATGAAAGATCTCAGAAACCATGTCCGGACTGGCTGCACATTTTCATCCGCTCCTTGCTGGTACACTAAGGATCAAATAGAACTAAGACATTTTGTTTGGCTTCAGGCAATAAAATGTTCGATCAAGAAAACGTATTATTAATTTTCTGACAGCAAAATATTATCGAGGTTGTGTCATTTATTCATACCGAGGTAGAGTCCTAATCAGCAGTTGGTGAGCTGAATTCAAATGACTGATCTAGAATTTACCGGTATTTAAGGCTTGTTTTGGCTTTGAATTTCGTATTTTATTGGAAGCCGTTCATTTTTCAAACAATGTTTCAGGAACTTAGTATGTGTGTAGAAGGTGATTCGGTGAATCTACCTGATGAACAGATTAAAACCCGCTTTATGAAGTTATCAAGTAGAAAGCGCCAATAAACCGGCTAAGTGTAAAAGCCTGCTGGTCCGGTTTTCTGCGGCTCTGTGGGAAGAAAAGTGGGTGGACAGGTTCCCAACTTACCTAAGGTATGGGCGTCTTTGGTCTAGTCATAGAACGTCGACTTGTAACTCTTGACTGCCTATCCTGTCACCCCGTGGGTTCTAGTCCCGGTCGGGTGAGAAACGTAATGAGGATGTGTCATGCAGCTGACCTGTATGTTGACAGTGGTTTGGTCTGGACAATTGTCTTTGGTTCGTCCTGCCCCTAAATAGCTGGGCGTCACTATAACGATATATACTTCTGTCGCTGATATCTGTTAAAATAATATTAACTTTTTGTGTATACAGATTTTCTGAAATAAAATGGCATGACAGCAATTTATGTGCCAGTTCGTCAGATTACAGAAGTAAACGAGTGTAACCTTTACTCTTTATCTCTCAAGTTATGCGAAGTCATTTACTGCTTGGGTCTGTTTTACTGGGCGAGTTTTCAGCGTTGTCGTTTGCAATGATCAGCGGTTCATTTTACGCCAAACGAGATTAAAAGGCATTGAAATAGGACATTTAAGTCAGAAGCAACCGTTTATTGTATATACATATGACCGTCAAACGTTCTTTCTGACAAATGTGCACTTAGTAATTATTTGAGTCAGTAAACCTTGATAGTATCACATAACACAGTGACATATCAGAACAGTTGTTTTATAAAAACAGGTGAATAATGAGGCAAACTTGAATAAAAAGTTGAAAATTTAGAGTGAATAACCCACTTTTCTTTCAACCAAACCTAGATTTGGTTTTATTTGTAACTTAATAGCTATCTTCAAACCTGAACCCGTCCTATAAATCTTGTGAACAAAGTGAATAAGTAGGCTACACGATCACATGCGACTAGCAGATCATTTGTCGTACAAGAAAAGTCGTTGATACGAAGCATCAAAGGCGACATAAAAAAACTGGAACAGGTACACAGTTTAAAGCAATATGAAAACAAGTATCAAAAATATATTTGAAAAGATTTTATTTGAAGATTTTTCAGTATGCTATAAATCTTATAATATAATCTAATAAATAGTATGTATAACGTTTATGCCTGTTCCTTAGACCACAGAATGGTTTAAAACAAAATAAAGGAAAAACAGACACAATTTAAAATGTCTTCCAAGAGTATAATTATGTAGAAAAAAATGCCATTTTTTTATAATTTACAATGAAAGTAAAGTGTTCAAGCAGAAATTGTACATGTGCAGGAGCCTCACATTACACAAATAATTATTATGAGGATAGTATTTTCCTGGAACATAGTTTAATGTATAAAAAAACAATGTTTAATGTTTCCAAAACTTAACCTACTTCTCAAATTTAAAGTGCAGTGGATGAAGACAAACTGAGAAAATCAGTAAAGACAGAACGATCTAGCATGTCCTTAATCCCGATGGAACTAATGTTGTAACAAAGCATTATTATACCTAAGTATATGTGCTGACATTAAGAATACAACTTAACTAAAGTTGCCGTTATGTGAAAGAAAGTATCATTTAGTATAAGACCAGAATAATACAAAACTAATTAATCTTATTATCCAAGATGGATACTGCTTTTTAGTAAATATAGGACGCATAAAGGACGCAATAATTAATCCGAACATATTCTGTTTTTGCAAAATGTTCGTGTAATAAAAGTTTGTTAGTGATCATCCTAATCGTTAATAAAATCCTTTTGAAAACTTGTCATAACAGGTCTAAGATTTGAATTCGGAACCATCTGAAACCCCAGTCCATAAACCATCTGAACCCCCAGTCCATAAACCATCTGAAACCCCAGTCCATAAACCATCTGAACCCCCAGTCCATAAACCATCTGAAACCCCAGTCTATAAACCATCTGAAACCCCAGTCCATAAACCATCTGAAACCCAAGTCCATAAACCATCTGAAACCCCAGTCCATAAACCATCTGAAACCCCAGTCCATAAACCATCTGAAACCCCAGTCCATAAACCATCTGAACCCCCAGTCCATAACTATCTGAAACCCCAGTCCATAAACCATCTGAAACCCCAGTCCATAAACCATCTGAACCCCCAGTCCATAACTATCTGAAACCCCAGTCCATAAACCATCTGAAACCCCAGTCCATAAACCATCTGAAAACCCCAGTCCATAAACCATCTGAAACCCCAGTCCATAAACCATCTGAAACCCCAGTCCATAAACCATCTGAAACCCCAGTCTATAAACCATCTGAAACCCCAGTCCATAAACCATCTGAAACCCAAGTCCATAAACCATCTGAAACCCAAGTCCATAAACCATCTGAAACCCCAGTCCATAAACCATCTGAAACCCCAGTCCATAAACCATCTGAAACCCCAGTCCATAACCATCTGAAACCCCAGTCCATAAACCATCTGAAACCCCAGTCCATAAACCATCTGAAACCCTAGTCCATAAACCATCTGAAACCCCAGTCCATAAACCATCTGAAACCCCAGTCCATAAACCATCTGAAACCCCAGTCCATAACTATCTGAAACCCCAGTCCATAAACTATCTGAAACCCCAGTCCATAAACCATCTGAAACCCCAGTCCATAAACCATCTGAAACCCCAGTCTATAAACCATCTGAAACCCCAGTCCATAAACCATCTGAAACCCCAGTCCATAAACCATCTAAAAAACCCAGTCCATAAACCATCTAAAAAACCCAGTCCATAAACCATCTGAAACCCCAGTCCATAAACCATCTGAAACCCCAGTCCATAAACCATCTGAAACCCCAGTCTATAAACCATCTGAAACCCCAGTCCATAAACCATCTGAAACCCCAGTCCATAAACCATCTGAAACCTCCGTCATAAACCATCTGAAACCTCAGTCCATAAACCATCGGAAACCCCAGTCCATAAATCATCTGAAACCCAAGTCCATAAACCATCTGAAACCCCAGTCTATAAACCATCTGAAACCCCAGTCCATAAACCATCTGAAACCCCAGTCCATAAACCATCTAAAACCCCAGTCCATAAACTATCTGAAACCCCAGTCCATAACCTTAAAAAATGACCAAGAACACTTCAAACATTTTAAATGCTTTCTTGGTGTATTGAATGTTTCTCTTATGCAAGTGAATTAAACATCCGAATCTTTAATAAGATCCTTTTGAAAACTTTCCGCGACGGTGCTAGTGATTGAATTTGAAACTCTCCGATCCAGAGTCCAAAAACATAAACACTTGACCACAAACACTTCAGAGATGCTATAAAACCATTCCTGTACGCTGCAGCACTGGAAATGTGATTTTTCTTTAGATTTGCGGGGATCTTACAGAAATTGTTAATGTATCTTTAATTGCTGCATAAACATTGCATCTTAAGTCATATTTTACCATGCATACTCAATAGACCGTTCAGAACAAACATTTTCTGGCTATGGCTATGTTAATAGGTAATCTCAATTTGTTAACATGCAGTCTGAAAATCGAAGGACGTACCGAAGAGCATTCCTATCTACTTTCGTAAGTAAGGGGTAGAGTGTCCCCGTACATTCATGTGAAAGATTTAGACTTTTTAATATAAATAAGAAATTAAACAAACTCTCTCGTTTTTACCATGTTTGCATAAAAGTTACACACGCACGCACGCACGCACACACACACATAATAATGATAATAATTATCTTGCAGAGGCCCTATTATTAGATAATGCATTGGTCTTCGTCACAATGTTATAGTTTTGGGGTTTCCAAAGACACGGTTTGCTTCCAAACTTGTGACAACTACTATGGAGTAAAGAACAAATTCATTTAGTATCGTATAACCTAGAAATCCCGCACAATAAACTTTCCCCACGTGCAAATTTCAGCGCGTTGCCAATAACCGCAAGTTGGACCCCAGTCTTAAGCGCCTGATTAGTCAGTTTTTACTCACTTACCCAGATCTGTCCAATCAAATGATTGTGTCTCTCAGACTTAAGAAAGATCACATTATCGTGATTATGTAAGCTGTTAAGTCTTTATATTGTGTTCAATAAGTTAATAAACAATATAATTTGATAATCACAGTTGTATCACTGTATTTAGATTTCCAATTCGGGTGCCAATTACAATAACATGTATATAAAATATGATGCGAAGAAATTTGTCAACAATTTGTTTAGTTCACGATCGCGCAAAATTCGGTTGGTTATGTTTTTCAGATTTCTAGCAGCCAACTCAGGGACCCATTACTGGCATGCCCACGCCGGGATGCAGAGAGCTGACGGCATCTTTGGAGCATTAGTTGTCCGGGAAACCGCGTCCAATGCCGTCCAGACGTTGTATGACCATGACCTTCCAGAGCACACTGTGCTCGTCCATGATTGGCTGGACCAATATACGTCATCAAAATTTTCATTACATCATCATGGCATGGCAGACAACCAGCCATCATCGATACTAATAAATGGTAATTTAATGTAAGGGGAGAGGCGTAGAAGTGTCTTGTTAACAGAAAGTTCATTTGTATTCATATTCGGCAAAATCCGCACTGACAATATCTCGGCATGTTTGGTAAGAATATTTTAGTAATAGACATAGAACTGGGAATCTCGTAGTTTAAATGTAGTATCCATCAGTTTGGACCTAAATGTGTTTCCTTAAGCAACCAAAGAAATTGTTGCAACCTGAATCGAATCCGCAAAATATTGTTTATTGATGTCAGACATCTATGTGAAAGGCGAAGCAGAACGCCACTACTAGTTTTTACAATCGTGTATTTCCTATGTGGACTACGCTGCACACTTAGCTATTTTTTAACTGAGAAAGCTGCGTGACCACTCACGTTTGAGGTCACTTTACTTGATCTTCCGGGTCATCTGCAATGACGTCAATGTCTATTTTTAGCTAAAATTCCCATCGTGCTTGTTTATAGAAATGGAAATAATGGGCATTTAAAGCAATATACTTCGTCATTTGTACTGTCTAACAACTGAAGTAATGCTAAAACAGCCTTTACTTAAACTAAAGTATAGTTTATGCAAGAAATGTTCGCAAATTCCCTACAACAGGGGTAAGTAACATGCATAAGAGATAGACAAACTGAACAAGTTAGGCAATCCTCGGCTTCCATATCCTTACCATACTTTGGGGAGAAACTAAAATACATGTATCGCAATTTTAAATAAAAAAACAAAAACAACTTAAAATAGATATTGTGTTTATTAACCACAGATGTTTAATTCTGCATCTATACGTTGCATTTTTGTCAGGCAACTAAATATCAACTCTATTGGTAGTACGTATATAATCAAACAACGTTTTTCAGGTCGCGGATCTGCTTTCGGTCATTCTTCCTCGCCGATTCACGATATGGACATGGGCGGAGAAATGGGCGGGACTACAAAGGCTAATATGCAGATGGCGGTGTCTACGCAGATGCCTGAACCAACACATGCTCATATGCAGCTTAACACAGAAATGGGCGGTACGATGAATAATACAAATCCAACAATGAACAGTTCTGCTGATAATGAGTCGATACCGACCATTTTGACAACGCCGTCGCATTCTATGGTGACGTCACACGAGGACGTAACGGCAGAACTGGCTTATACGCCACGCTCTGTATTTCGGTAATTTGAGTGCTTTCTACACGCCTTTTCCCCTCTTTTGCATTCGTCGGATTGATAGAGTCACTTTAACTCACTCTGACAGGAATATTTGTGAATACGATCTCTCTTTTAACAGCCAATGACCCAGTTTAGAGCGATTTTGTCGATAGTTTATTGTAATGTTAGTAATAACTATACTGCACTAGAAAAGCGACATGCCGTGAAAGGAATTCGACAACGATTTCCTTTTGTAATCCTGAAACCTCGTTTTGATCTACAAAACAACAAATTCAGGATCTGCAAATTACTATTTGCTAAAAGAATTTCTTAACACAATTCACAAGCATACCATCCAGCCATGGTAAACACGCTATTACTATTTTCCCCATTTTTATAGATTAAATAAAGACATTGATGTGCCAAACGATCGGTCGAGTTTCGAGAATCAATTGTAAATGAATAAAGAAATAAATAAATAAATAAAAAAAGATAACAATGTTTAAAACTAAGTCTGTTTTACCTGGAAGTTAACACAAGCTCGCTCATTTAAATACACCAACACAAGAACGTACCAAAACGGTTAATACAGAAAGTGGAATTAACTAGTCTAAGAAAAACGTTATTATTTACACCATGTGTTTATACTGTCGGTAATTATGGCACACTCGCTATGAAAGTACAAAATATAAAAAGTTGGTTGAGAAAATATTAAGAGGATTAAGCTATTGGTCATATTGTTGATAATCACGTGGCTTCTTATTTTAAACATTTGAGTAAGAAACACACGCACAGGATGTTTTGTTCTTTATAAAAATAACAAACTTTCAATTAACACTGAAATGTACAGATCTGATATAAACTTGTAGTTTCGTCCGTTTACTTTGGAAGGCAACATTTTTGCTCATTCGTACTAAAAAAACGAAGTAATTGCACATGGACCCGTTTCAGTGACAACAATCATAAATTGTAACATCTACTGCTTATCAAATGTTTAAATTATCCGACTTTGTGAGAAAATATCTGTTTGTGTAAATTACTTTTAATCGTGTATGCGCAAGCTAATGGGAAATATGTTAGATGTTAGCAATCTGAAGCACTACAATATTTGTATGTAGAGAGACCAGATGCATCTACCCATGAGTGACAATCGTTCATAATAGGTTCACCTTGACACAGACTATATCCGATGTGGTAGCGACATTAACCTGCATTGTGTTTATATTTAGCGTTCACCGGATTGAACTGAATTTTGAAATAGAATGTTTTTGTTGATAAGGAATGTCGGTCGTTTGAGAGAATATTTTGTTGTAATGATCGCACAAGAAGTAGGACACGTAGTATGATACTGCAAGTGACACTTTGAAAGGAATGTTTATTTTCATAATAGTCGTAGTGGAGTAGTTGTAAGGGTAATAGTTGTGGTGGTAGTAGTGGTGGAGGTAGTAGTGGAGGTAGTAGTAGAAGTAGCAGCAGCGTAGTAGTAATATTAGAAGTAATAATAGTAGTAGTGGGGCTGGTAGCAGTTGTGGTGATAGAAGTAGTGGTTTTCGTAGTAGTAGTAGCAGTAGTAGTCGTAGTAGTAGCAGTAGTAGTAGCAGTAGTAGTCGTAGTAGTAGCAGTAGTAGTCGTAGTAGTAGCAGTGGTGGTTAAAGTTTAAATAGTCAAATCGTAGTAGTAGTGGTAGTAGCAGAAGCAATAAAAGTAGTGTGGTAGGAGTAACCATAGTAATAACAGAAACAGCAATACTATTTATTATTTGTATTATTATATTATCATTATTAATAATTTAAATATTTGTGTAGTTATTTATGTATGTGTTTCCTCTATTTGTTACCTATTTTTATCAGTAAATATTTCCTTTACTTCCACTCTAACTTTGAAACTTAAAAATACAAATAGTTTATATATATATATATATATATATATATATATATATATATATATATATATATATATATATATATATATATATATAAACTATTTGTATTTTTAAATTGCAAATTTAAGGTACAACTGATTTCCTTTATGCTATTACTCTAACGACGTTAAATGTTTGGCGTAATTATTGTATGTTACATTTCTGTAACCAGCGTTAAAAATCATAAAAACGCCATTATTAATTCACCTTGTTGGTTTGTAAAAAAGAGCAACAAAATGTAGAGTCTTCATCGCTTTACATTTTGAAAAAGGCCGACTGGGCCGAAACTTATATAGAGTTTAAAGAGAAAATTGTCATAATAGCCGTGATATTATACATCCCGGCAATACAATTATGGTCATTTTTGCAACGTACAACTTTTTGGTGGCGGAAGACATCCCCTCCCCCCTCCCCCTCCCAACGTCACTTGTCTAGATAGAACCAATAGCTCACCACTATTCATCTGCAATACCATCCAACAGTTAGTCTTTCGTGGTGGTTTTGTGGTGGGGGGGGGGGGGGGGGCAGATCGTACATGGTGGCTTTTGGTTGGGGTGGAGGGGTCAGATCGGACATGGTGGCTTCTGGGGGAGGGGCTCAGATCGTAGTGGGTGGGTTGGGGGCGGGGATAGGATACGATTTTTATTGAAGATTTTATCTTTTTAAGTTTTCATTCTTTGGGGACAGTGCATACGCATCAGCGTATTCTGCGATAGGCAGCTACACGCCTAATCTCGTCTGGTGCATTCATTGCTAGGTCAGTATTGTCTAAATAAGTATTTTCCTTCGTTCAGGGTGACTGCCGGACTGCGCTACAGATTCCGGTTCATCAGTAACGGTATTCTCAACTGCCCTCTGCACGTGTCAGTGGAGCAACACAACATAACCATCATCGCTACTGACGGACATGACGTCACACCAACGCACGTGCAAAGCTTCACGATCTTCGGCGGCGAGAGGTGGATCTCTTTTTTAATGATATAATCTTTAAACAAACAGTAGGTCAAGATATACATACACTAATAATACACTACTAAACTACAAAAAACACATAAATATATTTTTCTGGTAAATATCGCTATTAAGTCGATCCATTAGTAGCAGAAAATTCCGTCTCATTGTTCGACTGTCGGTATTACGTATCCTTGCACTGGTCAAATCGTTATCATCATTAAATATTGTAACATTGGAAGAATCGTTAAATTAACGTTACATTAGTCGACTTGTTAATATAAACTATCGTTAATTGGTAAACGCATTATCACCATAAAATATTGTTCCAATGGTCCTCTTGTTACCATGTGATATGTTCTCACATTCCGAGTCTACCTCTACAGATATGACATTGTGTCTTGTTACCATGTGATATGTTCTCACATTCCGAGTCTACCTCCTCAGATATGACGTTGTGTCTTGTTACCATGTGATATGTTCTCACATTCCGAGTCTACCTCCTCAGATATGACATTGTGTCTTGTTACCATGTGATATGTTCTCACATTCCGAGTCTACCCCCTCAGATATGACATTGTGTCTTGTTACCATGTGAGATATTCTCACATTCCGAGTCTACCTCCTCAGATATGACGTTGTGTCTTGTTACCATGTGATATGTTCTCACATTCCGAGTCTACCTCCTCAGATATGACGTTGTGTCTTGTTACCATGTGATATGTTCTCACATTCCGAGTCTACCTCCTCAGATATGACGTTGTGTCTTGTTACCATGTGATATGTTCTCACATTCCGAGTCTACCTCCACAGATATGACATTGTGTCTTGTTACCATGTGATATGTTCTCACATTCCGAGTCTACCTCCTCAGATATGACGTTGTGTCTTGTTACCATGTGATATGTTCTCACATTCCGAGTCTACCCCCTCAGATATGACGTTGTGTCTTGTTACCATGTGATATGTTCTCACATTCCGAGTCTACCTCCTCAGATATGACGTTGTGTCTTGTTACCATGTGATATGTTCTCACATTCCCAGTCTACCCCCTCAGATATGACGTTGTGTCTTGTTACCATGTGATATGTTCTCACATTCCGAATCTACCTCCTCAGATATGACGTTGTGTCTTGTTACCATGTGATATGTTCTCACATTCCCAGTCTACCTCCACAGATATGACGTTGTGTCTTGTTACCATGTGATATGTTCTCACATTCCCAGTCTACCCCCTCAGATATGACATTGTGTCTTGTTACCATGTGATATGTTCTCACATTCGGAGTCTACCTCCACAGATATGACATTGTGTCTTGTTACCATGTGATATGTTCTCACATTCCGAGTCTACCCCCTCAGATATGACGTTGTGTCTTGTTACAATGTGATATGTTCTCACATTCCGAGTCTACCTCCTCAGATATGACATTGTGTCTTGTTACCATGTGATATGTTCTCACATTCCGAGTCTACCTCCTCAGATATGACATTGTGTCTTGTAACCATGTGATATGTTCTCACATTCCCAGTCTACCTCCACAGATATGACGTTGTGTCTTGTTACCATGTGATATGTTCTCACATTCCGAGTCTACCTCCTAAGATATGACGTTGTGTCTTGTTACCATGTGATATGTTCTCACATTCCGAGTCTACCTCCACAGATATGACATTGTGTCTTGTTACCATGTGATATGTTCTCACATTCCCAGTCTACCTCCTCAGATATGACATTGTGTCTTGTTTCCATGTGATCTATGTTCTCACATTCCGAGTCTACCTCCACAGATATGACATTGTGTCTTGTTACCATGTGATATGTTCTCACATTCCGAGTCTACCTCCTCAGATATGACGTTGTGTCTTGTTACCATGTGATATGTTCTCACATTCCGAGTCTACCTCCTCAGATATGACATTGTGTCTTGTTAACATGTGATATGTTCTCACATTCCGAGTCTACCCTCCTCAGATATGACGTTGTGTCTTGTTACCATGTGATATGTTCTCACATTCCGAGTCTACCTCCTCAGATATGACGTTGTGTCTTGTTACCATGTGATATGTTCTCACATTCCGAGTCTACCTCCTCAGATATGACGTTGTGTCTTGTTACCATGTGATATGTTCTCACATTCCGAGTCTACCTCCTCAGATATGACATTGTGTCTTGTTACCATGTGATATGTTCTCAAATTCCGAGTCTACCTCCTCAGATATGACATTGTGTCTTGTTAACATGTGATATGTTCTCACATTCCGAGTCTACCTCCTCAGATATGACATTGTGTCTTGTTACCATGTGATATGTTCTCACATTCCGAGTCTACCTCCTCAGATATGACGTTGTGTCTTGTTACCATGTGATATGTTCTCACATTCCGAGTCTACCTCCTCAGATATGACATTGTGTCTTGTTACCATGTGATATGTTCTCACATTCCGAGTCTACCTCCACAGATATGACATTGTGTCTTGTTACCATGTGATATGTTCTCACATTCCGAGTCTACCTCCTCAGATATGACATTGTGTCTTGTTACCATGTGATATGTTCTCACATTCCGAGTCTACCTCCTCAGATATGACATTGTGTCTTGTTACCATGTGATATGTTCTCACATTTCGAGTCTACCTCCACAGATATGACATTGTGTCTTGTTACCATGTGATATGTTCTCACATTCCGAGTCTACCTCCACAGATATGACATTGTGTCTTGTTACCATGTGATATGTTCTCACATTCCGAGTCTACCTCCTCAGATATGACGTTGTGTCTTGTTACCATGTGATATGTTCTCACATTCCCAATCTACCTCCACAGATATGACATTGTGTCTTGTTACCATGTGATATGTTCTCACATTCCGAGTCTACCTCCTCAGATATGACGTTGTGTCTTGTTACCATGTGATATGTTCTCACATTCCGAGTCTACCTCCACAGATATGACATTGTGTCTTGTTACCATGTGATATGTTCTCACATTCCGAGTCTACCTCCTCAGATATGACGTTGTGTCTTGTTACCATGTGATATGTTCTCACATTCCGAGTCTACCTCCTCAGATATGACATTGTGTCTTGTTAACATGTGATATGTTCTCACATTCCGAGTCTACCTCCTCAGATATGACGTTGTGTCTTGTTACCATGTGATATGTTCTCACATTCCGAGTCTACCTCCTCAGATATGACGTTGTGTCTTGTTACCATGTGATATGTTCTCACATTCCGAGTCTACCTCCTCAGATATGACGTTGTGTCTTGTTACCATGTGATATGTTCTCACATTCCGAGTCTACCTCCTCAGATATGACATTGTGTCTTGTTACCATGTGATATGTTCTCAAATTCCGAGTCTACCTCCTCAGATATGACATTGTGTCTTGTTAACATGTGATATGTTCTCACATTCCGAGTCTACCTCCTCAGATATGACATTGTGTCTTGTTACCATGTGATATGTTCTCACATTCCGAGTCTACCTCCTCAGATATGACGTTGTGTCTTGTTACCATGTGATATGTTCTCACATTCCGAGTCTACCTCCTCAGATATGACATTGTGTCTTGTTACCATGTGATATGTTCTCACATTCCGAGTCTACCTCCACAGATATGACATTGTGTCTTGTTACAATGTGATATGTTCTCACATTCCGAGTCTACCTCCTCAGATATGACATTGTGTCTTGTTACCATGTGATATGTTCTCACATTCCGAGTCTACCTCCTCAGATATGACATTGTGTCTTGTTACCATGTGATATGTTCTCACATTTCGAGTCTACCTCCACAGATATGACATTGTGTCTTGTTACCATGTGATATGTTCTCACATTCCGAGTCTACCTCCACAGATATGACATTGTGTCTTGTTACCATGTGATATGTTCTCACATTCCGAGTCTACCTCCTCAGATATGACGTTGTGTCTTGTTACCATGTGATATGTTCTCACATTCCCAATCTACCTCCACAGATATGACATTGTGTCTTGTTACCATGTGATATGTTCTCACATTCCGAGTCTACCTCCTCAGATATGACGTTGTGTCTTGTTACCATGTGATATGTTCTCACATTCCGAGTCTACCTCCTCAGATATGACATTGTGTCTTGTTACCATGTGATATGTTCTCACATTCCGAGTCTACCCCCTCAGATATGACATTGTGTCTTGTTACCATGTGATATGTTCTCACATTCCGAGTCTACCTCCTCAGATATGACGTTGTGTCTTGTTACCATGTGATATGTTCTCACATTCCGAGTCTACCCCCTCAGATATGACGTTGTGTCTTGTTACCATGTGATATGTTCTCACATTCCGAGTCTACCCCCTCAGATATGACATTGTGTCTTGTTACCATGTGATCTATGTTCTCACATTCGGAGTCTACCTCCTCAGATATGACGTTGTGTCTTGTTACCATGTGATATGTTCTCACATTCCGAGTCTACCCCCTCAGATATGACGTTGTGTCTTGTTACCATGTGATATGTTCTCACATTCCGAGTCTACCTCCTCAGATATGACATTGTGTCTTGTTACCATGTGATATGTTCTCACATTCCGAGTCTACCTCCTCAGATATGACGTTGTGTCTTGTTACCATGTGATATGTTCTCACATTCCGAGTCTACCTCCTCAGATATGACGTTGTGTCTTGTTACCATGTGATATGTTCTCACATTCCGAGTCTACCTCCTCAGATATGACGTTGTGTCTTGTTACCATGTGATATGTTCTCACATTCCGAGTCTACCTCCTCAGATATGACGTTGTGTCTTGTTACCATGTGATATGTTCTCACATTCCGAGTCTACCTCCTCAGATATGACATTGTGTCTTGTTACCATGTGATATATTCTCACATTCCGAGTCTACCTCCACAGATATGACATTGTGTCTTGTTACCATGTGATATGTTCTCACATTCCGAGTCTACCTCCTCAGATATGACATTGTGTCTTGTTACCATGTGATATGTTCTCACATTCCGAGTCTACCTCCTCAGATATGACGTTGTGTCTTGTTACCATGTGATATGTTCTCACATTCCGAGTCTACCCCCTCAGATATGACGTTGTGTCTTGTTACCATGTGATATGTTCTCACATTCCGAGTCTACCTCCTAAGATATGACGTTGTGTCTTGTTACCATGTGATATGTTCTCACATTCCGAGTCTACCTCCACAGATATGACATTGTGTCTTGTTACCATGTGATATGTTCTCACATTCCCAGTCTACCTCCTCAGATATGACATTGTGTCTTGTTTCCATGTGATCTATGTTCTCACATTCCGAGTCTACCTCCACAGATATGACATTGTGTCTTGTTACCATGTGATATGTTCTCACATTCCGAGTCTACCTCCTCAGATATGACGTTGTGTCTTGTTACCATGTGATATGTTCTCACATTCCGAGTCTACCTCCTCAGATATGACATTGTGTCTTGTTAACATGTGATATGTTCTCACATTCCGAGTCTACCTCCTCAGATATGACGTTGTGTCTTGTTACCATGTGATATGTTCTCACATTCCGAGTCTACCTCCTCAGATATGACGTTGTGTCTTGTTACCATGTGATATGTTCTCACATTCCGAGTCTACCTCCTCAGATATGACGTTGTGTCTTGTTACCATGTGATATGTTCTCACATTCCGAGTCTACCTCCTCAGATATGACATTGTGTCTTGTTACCATGTGATATGTTCTCAAATTCCGAGTCTACCTCCTCAGATATGACATTGTGTCTTGTTAACATGTGATATGTTCTCACATTCCGAGTCTACCTCCTCAGATATGACATTGTGTCTTGTTACCATGTGATATGTTCTCACATTCCGAGTCTACCTCCTCAGATATGACGTTGTGTCTTGTTACCATGTGATATGTTCTCACATTCCGAGTCTACCTCCTCAGATATGACATTGTGTCTTGTTACCATGTGATATGTTCTCACATTCCGAGTCTACCTCCACAGATATGACATTGTGTCTTGTTACCATGTGATATGTTCTCACATTCCGAGTCTACCTCCTCAGATATGACATTGTGTCTTGTTACCATGTGATATGTTCTCACATTCCGAGTCTACCTCCTCAGATATGACATTGTGTCTTGTTACCATGTGATATGTTCTCACATTTCGAGTCTACCTCCACAGATATGACATTGTGTCTTGTTACCATGTGATATGTTCTCACATTCCGAGTCTACCTCCACAGATATGACATTGTGTCTTGTTACCATGTGATATGTTCTCACATTCCGAGTCTACCTCCTCAGATATGACGTTGTGTCTTGTTACCATGTGATATGTTCTCACATTCCCAATCTACCTCCACAGATATGACATTGTGTCTTGTTACCATGTGATATGTTCTCACATTCCGAGTCTACCTCCTCAGATATGACGTTGTGTCTTGTTACCATGTGATATGTTCTCACATTCCGAGTCTACCTCCACAGATATGACATTGTGTCTTGTTACCATGTGATATGTTCTCACATTCCGAGTCTACCTCCTCAGATATGACGTTGTGTCTTGTTACCATGTGATATGTTCTCACATTCCGAGTCTACCTCCTCAGATATGACATTGTGTCTTGTTAACATGTGATATGTTCTCACATTCCGAGTCTACCTCCTCAGATATGACGTTGTGTCTTGTTACCATGTGATATGTTCTCACATTCCGAGTCTACCTCCTCAGATATGACGTTGTGTCTTGTTACCATGTGATATGTTCTCACATTCCGAGTCTACCTCCTCAGATATGACGTTGTGTCTTGTTACCATGTGATATGTTCTCACATTCCGAGTCTACCTCCTCAGATATGACATTGTGTCTTGTTACCATGTGATATGTTCTCAAATTCCGAGTCTACCTCCTCAGATATGACATTGTGTCTTGTTAACATGTGATATGTTCTCACATTCCGAGTCTACCTCCTCAGATATGACATTGTGTCTTGTTACCATGTGATATGTTCTCACATTCCGAGTCTACCTCCTCAGATATGACGTTGTGTCTTGTTACCATGTGATATGTTCTCACATTCCGAGTCTACCTCCTCAGATATGACATTGTGTCTTGTTACCATGTGATATGTTCTCACATTCCGAGTCTACCTCCACAGATATGACATTGTGTCTTGTTACCATGTGATATGTTCTCACATTCCGAGTCTACCTCCTCAGATATGACATTGTGTCTTGTTACCATGTGATATGTTCTCACATTCCGAGTCTACCTCCTCAGATATGACATTGTGTCTTGTTACCATGTGATATGTTCTCACATTTCGAGTCTACCTCCACAGATATGACATTGTGTCTTGTTACCATGTGATATGTTCTCACATTCCGAGTCTACCTCCACAGATATGACATTGTGTCTTGTTACCATGTGATATGTTCTCACATTCCGAGTCTACCTCCTCAGATATGACGTTGTGTCTTGTTACCATGTGATATGTTCTCACATTCCCAATCTACCTCCACAGATATGACATTGTGTCTTGTTACCATGTGATATGTTCTCACATTCCGAGTCTACCTCCTCAGATATGACGTTGTGTCTTGTTACCATGTGATATGTTCTCACATTCCGAGTCTACCTCCTCAGATATGACATTGTGTCTTGTTACCATGTGATATGTTCTCACATTCCGAGTCTACCCCCTCAGATATGACATTGTGTCTTGTTACCATGTGATATGTTCTCACATTCCGAGTCTACCTCCTCAGATATGACGTTGTGTCTTGTTACCATGTGATATGTTCTCACATTCCGAGTCTACCCCCTCAGATATGACGTTGTGTCTTGTTACCATGTGATATGTTCTCACATTCCGAGTCTACCCCCTCAGATATGACATTGTGTCTTGTTACCATGTGATCTATGTTCTCACATTCGGAGTCTACCTCCTCAGATATGACGTTGTGTCTTGTTACCATGTGATATGTTCTCACATTCCGAGTCTACCCCCTCAGATATGACGTTGTGTCTTGTTACCATGTGATATGTTCTCACATTCCGAGTCTACCTCCTCAGATATGACATTGTGTCTTGTTACCATGTGATATGTTCTCACATTCCGAGTCTACCTCCTCAGATATGACGTTGTGTCTTGTTACCATGTGATATGTTCTCACATTCCGAGTCTACCTCCTCAGATATGACGTTGTGTCTTGTTACCATGTGATATGTTCTCACATTCCGAGTCTACCTCCTCAGATATGACGTTGTGTCTTGTTACCATGTGATATGTTCTCACATTCCGAGTCTACCTCCTCAGATATGACGTTGTGTCTTGTTACCATGTGATATGTTCTCACATTCCGAGTCTACCTCCTCAGATATGACATTGTGTCTTGTTACCATGTGATATGTTCTCACATTCCGAGTCTACCTCCTCAGATATGACATTGTGTCTTGTTACCATGTGATATGTTCTCACATTTCGAGTCTACCTCCACAGATATGACATTGTGTCTTGTTACCATGTGATATGTTCTCACATTCCGAGTCTACCTCCACAGATATGACATTGTGTCTTGTTACCATGTGATATGTTCTCACATTCCGAGTCTACCTCCTCAGATATGACGTTGTGTCTTGTTACCATGTGATATGTTCTCACATTCCCAGTCTACCTCCACAGATATGACATTGTGTCTTGTTACCATGTGATATGTTCTCACATTCCGAGTCTACCTCCTCAGATATGACGTTGTGTCTTGTTACCATGTGATATGTTCTCACATTCCGAGTCTACCTCCTCAGATATGACATTGTGTCTTGTTACCATGTGATATGTTCTCACATTCCGAGTCTACCTCCACAGATATGACATTGTGTCTTGTTACCATGTGATATGTTCTCACATTCCGAGTCTACCTCCTCAGATATGACGTTGTGTCTTGTTACCATGTGATATGTTCTCACATTCCGAGTCTACCCCCTCAGATATGACGTTGTGTCTTGTTACCATGTGATATGTTCTCACATTCCGAGTCTACCTCCTCAGATATGACGTTGTGTCTTGTTACCATGTGATATGTTCTCACATTCCGAGTCTACCCCCTCAGATATGACGTTGTGTCTTGTTACCATGTGATATGTTCTCACATTCCGAGTCTACCCCCTCAGATATGACGTTGTGTCTTGTTACCATGTGATATGTTCTCACATTCCGAGTCTACCCCCTCAGATATGACATTGTGTCTTGTTACAATGTGATATGTTCTCACATTCCGAGTCTACCTCCTCAGATATGACGTTGTGTCTTGTTACCATGTGATATGTTCTCACATTCCGAGTCTACCTCCTCAGATATGACATTGTGTCTTGTTACCATGTGATATGTTCTCACATTCCGAGTCTACCTCCTCAGATATGACATTGTGTCTTGTTACCATGTGATATGTTCTCACATTCCGAGTCTACCTCCTCAGATATGACGTTGTGTCTTGTTACCATGTGATATGTTCTCACATTCCGAGTCTACCTCCACAGATATGACGTTGTGTCTTGTTACCATGTGATATGTTCTCACATTCCGAGTCTACCCCCTCAGATATGACATTGTGTCTTGTTACAATGTGATATGTTCTCACATTCCGAGTCTACCTCCTCAGATATGACGTTGTGTCTTGTTACCATGTGATATGTTCTCACATTCCGAGTCTACCTCCTCAGATATGACATTGTGTCTTGTTACCATGTGATATGTTCTCACATTCCGAGTCTACCTCCTCAGATATGACATTGTGTCTTGTTACCATGTGATATGTTCTCACATTCCGAGTCTACCTCCTCAGATATGACGTTGTGTCTTGTTACCATGTGATATGTTCTCACATTCCGAGTCTACCCCCTCAGATATGACGTTGTGTCTTGTTACCATGTGATATGTTCTCACATTCCGAGTCTACCTCCACAGATATGACGTTGTGTCTTGTTACCATGTGATATGTTCTCACATTCCGAGTCTACCCCCTCAGATATGACATTGTGTCTTGTTACAATGTTATATGTTCTCACATTCCGAGTCTACCCCCTCAGATATGACGTTGTGTCTTGTTACCATGTGATATGTTCTCACATTCCGAGTCTACCTCCACAGATATGACGTTGTGTCTTGTTACCATGTGATATGTTCTCACATTCCGAGTCTACCTCCTCAGATATGACATTGTGTCTTGTTACCATGTGATATGTTCTCACATTCCGAGTCTACCTCCTCAGATATGACATTGTGTCTTGTTAACATGTGATATGTTCTCACATTCCGAGTCTACCTCCTCAGATATGACGTTGTGTCTTGTTACCATGTGATATGTTCTCACATTCCGAGTCTACCTCCTCAGATATGACGTTGTGTCTTGTTACCATGTGATATGTTCTCACATTCCGAGTCTACCTCCACAGATATGACGTTGTGTCTTGTTACCATGTGATATGTTCTCACATTCCGAGTCTACCTCCTCAGATATGACATTGTGTCTTGTTACCATGTGATATGTTCTCAAATTCCGAGTCTACCTCCTCAGATATGACGTTGTGTCTTGTTAACATGTGATATGTTCTCACATTCCGAGTCTACCTCCACAGATATGACATTGTGTCTTGTTACCATGTGATATGTTCTCACATTCCGAGTCTACCTCCTCAGATATGACGTTGTGTCTTGTTACCATGTGATATGTTCTCACATTCCGAGTCTACCTCCTCAGATATGACATTGTGTCTTGTTACCATGTGATATGTTCTAACATTCCGAGTCTACCTCCACAGATATGACATTGTGTCTTGTTACCATGTGATATGTTCTCACATTCCGAGTCTACCTCCTCAGATATGACATTGTGTCTTGTTACCATGTGATATGTTCTCACATTCCGAGTCTACCTCCTCAGATATGACGTTGTGTCTTGTTAACATGTGATATGTTCTCAAATTCCGAGTCTACCTCCTCAGATATGACATTGTGTCTTGTTAATATGTGATATGTTCTCACATTCCGAGTCTACCTCCTCAGATATGACATTGTGTCTTGTTACCATGTGATATGTTCTCACATTCCGAGTCTACCTCCTCAGATATGACATTGTGTCTTGTTAACATGTGATATGTTCTCAAATTCCGAGTCTACCTCCTCAGATATGACATTGTGTCTTGTTAACATGTGATATGTTCTCACATTCCGAGTCTACCTCCTCAGATATGACATTGTGTCTTGTTACCATGTGATATGTTCTCACATTCCGAGTCTACCCCCTCAGATATGACATTGTGTCTTGTTACCATGTGATATGTTCTCAAATTCCGAGTCTACCTCCACAGATATGACATTGTGTCTTGTTACCATGTGATATGTTCTCACATTCCGAGTGTACCCCCTCAGATATGACATTGTGTCTTGTTACCATGTGATATGTTCTCACATTCCGAGTCTACCTCCACAGATATGACATTGTGTCTTGTTACCATGTGATATGTTCTCACATTCCGAGTCTACCTCCTCAGATATGACATTGTGTCTTGTTACAATGTGATATGTTCTCACATTCCGAGTCTACCCCCTCAGATATGACGTTGTGTCTTGTTAACATGTGATATGTTCTCACATTCCGAGTCTACCTCCTCAGATATGACGTTGTGTCTTGTTACCATGTGATATGTTCTCACATTCCGAGTCTACCTCCTCAGATATGACGTTGTGTCTTGTTACCATGTGATATGTTCTCACATTCCGAGTCTACCTCCACAGATATGACGTTGTGTCTTGTTACAATGTGATATGTTCTCACATTCCGAGTCTACCCCCTCAGATATGACGTTGTGTCTTGTTACAATGTGATATGTTCTCACATTCCGAGTCTACCTCCTCAGATATGACGTTGTGTCTTGTTACCATGTGATATGTTCTCACATTCCGAGTCTACCCCCTCAGATATGACGTTGTGTCTTGTTACCATGTGATATGTTCTCACATTCCGAGTCTACCTCCTCAGATATGACATTGTGTCTTGTTACCATGTGATATGTTCTCACATTCCGAGTCTACCTCCTCAGATATGACATTGTGTCTTGTTACCATGTGATATGTTCTCACATTCCGAGTCTACCTCCTCAGATATGACGTTGTGTCTTGTTACCATGTGATATGTTCTCACATTCCGAGTCTACCCCCTCAGATATGACGTTGTGTCTTGTTACCATGTGATATGTTCTCACATTCCGAGTCTACCTCCACAGATATGACGTTGTGTCTTGTTACCATGTGATATGTTCTCACATTCCGAGTCTACCCCCTCAGATATGACATTGTGTCTTGTTACAATGTGATATGTTCTCACATTCCGAGTCTACCTCCTCAGATATGACATTGTGTCTTGTTACCATGTGATATGTTCTCACATTCCGAGTCTACCCCCTCAGATATGACGTTGTGTCTTGTTACCATGTGATATGTTCTCACATTCCGAGTCTACCTCCACAGATATGACGTTGTGTCTTGTTACCATGTGATATGTTCTCACATTCCGAGTCTACCCCCTCAGATATGACATTGTGTCTTGTTACAATGTGATATGTTCTCACATTTCGAGTCTACCTCCTCAGATATGACGTTGTGTCTTGTTACCATGTGATATGTTCTCACATTCCGAGTCTACCTCCTCAGATATGACGTTGTGTCTTGTTACCATGTGATATGTTCTCACATTCCGAGTCTACCTCCACAGATATGACGTTGTGTCTTGTTACCATGTGATATGTTCTCACATTCCGAGTCTACCCCCTCAGATATGACATTGTGTCTTGTTACAATGTGATATGTTCTCACATTCCGAGTCTACCTCCTCAGATATGACGTTGTGTCTTGTTACCATGTGATATGTTCTCACATTCCGAGTCTACCTCCTCAGATATGACATTGTGTCTTGTTACCATGTGATATGTTCTCACATTCCGAGTCTACCTCCTCAGATATGACATTGTGTCTTGTTACCATGTGATATGTTCTCACATTCCGAGTCTACCTCCTCAGATATGACGTTGTGTCTTGTTACCATGTGATATGTTCTCACATTCCGAGTCTACCCCCTCAGATATGACGTTGTGTCTTGTTACCATGTGATATGTTCTCACATTCCGAGTCTACCTCCACAGATATGACGTTGTGTCTTGTTACCATGTGATATGTTCTCACATTCCGAGTCTACCCCCTCAGATATGACATTGTGTCTTGTTACAATGTGATATGTTCTCACATTCCGAGTCTACCTCCTCAGATATGACGTTGTGTCTTGTTACCATGTGATATGTTCTCACATTCCCAGTCTACCTCCACAGATATGACGTTGTGTCTTGTTACCATGTGATATGTTCTCACATTCCGTGTCTACCTCCTCAGATATGACATTGTGTCTTGTTACAATGTGATATGTTCTCACATTCCGAGTCTACCTCCTCAGATATGACGTTGTGTCTTGTTACCATGTGATATGTTCTCACATTCCGAGTCTACCTCCTCAGATATGACATTGTGTCTTGTTACAATGTGATATGTTCTCACATTCCGAGTCTACCCCCTCAGATATGACGTTGTGTCTTGTTACCATGTGATATGTTCTCACATTCCGAGTCTACCTCCTCAGATATGACATTGTGTCTTGTTAACATGTGATATGTTCTCAAATTCCGAGTCTACCTCCTCAGATATGACATTGTGTCTTGTTAACATGTGATATGTTCTCACATTCCGAGTCTACCTCCTCAGATATGACATTGTGTCTTGTTACCATGTGATATGTTCTCACATTCCGAGTCTACCTCCTCAGATATGACGTTGTGTCTTGTTTCCATGTGATCTATGTTCTCACATTCCGAGTCTACCTCCTCAGATATGACATTGTGTTGACGGCCAACCAGCCGGAGGGCAACTACTGGCTGTATGTGGTCGGACTTGGGGACTGTGTGCCCAAAAAGACGTTTGAGACCGCCGTCATTCGCTACAATGGCGCCATGGATATGTTGCCTCCGTCACAGCCGACTTATGACGCTGGACTGATGACGTCAAAGGTGATATATTGTTCGATACACATTTTGTATGATTTCTTTTTAGATAAAATACTATTGTTTACCACTTCAATAAGGACATGTACGTGTTGTTTTTTCACCTTTGTTGTTTCATACCTGTCTATCCACTGATCATTTAATATCAAATTAACAAAACAGGTTTAATTATAAATACCTGTTACATATTCTTTTGTGCACGTCTATGAGTTGCCTGTTTAGTGCTTTTTTATTGCTTCAATAAAAACATGTGATTGGAGATATGTATTATTTGCAGGTAGCAAACCCTGTCCATATTACGGAAAACGCAATAACGTTAACGGATATGACGTCAGCTGACCAGGTCGATCCTCGCATCCGGTCTGCAAACGTGAAAAGATTCTACGTCAACATGGACTTCAACCCCGTGGAGAACTATCGCTACTTCGACCCGGACTTATACAGCCTAGAGACTTTTGCTGAGTCCCATGCGGGGAATCAGGGGGCACATCTGTTCGCCCTCCAGTTAAACCGTATCACATACAGGATGCCCATGTCACCACTATTAACGCAGTATCACGATATACCGAAGGTGAGTTCCCTTCTGTGTTTCCACGTCTGCAAATGTAGGTTTAGCGGCGGCAAACGCGGACTACCCGGATGACGGTAAGGTAAAATAAAGTCAAAAGTAAGTTGTCACGTAGTTTTCTTAGTTTAAAAATAACTATCCCTGCAGCGTGGCTCAGATAGGAAATACCTGATTGTAATGACGATTGGGGTGTAATGCTTTACTTTCCCCACTTATCTAGGGCATCAATGAACAGCATTTTGCATGACCTTTTCAGGTAACAATGACTTATTTGGTTATCCGATAAAATATTTGGTCTAAACTGTCGGATACCACAACACTGACCCCGCGTCTTGCTCGCCTCATGCCTAAAGGTAGTAAAAAAAACTTTTCGGTGACGGCGCAAAGGTGACGACCGTATACGGTCAATTGATATGACCACAAGGCGGTAACTGGTGTTTTTTCTTTTTGTGTGTTATGTCTCGTCTCTGTGTTTTTGTCACATTTATATTTGCCATGTTTGCCTTTTTCTAGAAGTAGATTGAAATTTAAATATATGTGAAAATTTTGATAGGATCTTTTCTTATTTACCTATTCAAGATCCATTCAAGTGTGTTGCAGTAAATATACATACACATGCAGTTAGGGGCCCTTACTTCGACCTAAGCAGTCAACAGACAGCATTTACTTTAAAAGCTTAGTATTTCAAAGCTTACATTTACATGTGCTTTTACAATTCTACTACTTTACCTGTTTGGTGTGTGGAGGGTGGGGGTGGGGGCGGTATCCATCCCAGTATATGCTACATATTGTTAGCGATTCAAGTAGTTCCTGAGCTAAGCGACATTCTTGGGCATTGTCGACTTAATTGTAGGGTCTAATGTGTCCATTTTAAGCACTGTTAAAATATACCATTGCAATTATTTTATTGCGTTATATCTAACTGAACACCAAACCTACTTCAAATGTGCAAAGCTAATTAACGATGTAGGACAACAAAAGCACGTACTGAGAATCCCGGTGTAGTCATAATATTACCCACTCGGAAATCCTCTGGTAATTCCGCCTTCCAGTACGATCACTCCTTGGCTGTATCTGGTGCAATGATACTTACGGAAACGCGAGTTTTTGTTCGCCGGAAAAAAGTTTACGGTTAAAATATAGATCTAATTGAATTTTACGAAGAAAGTCAAAGACCTAAGGAAAACAAAAAAACAAACAAAAACAAAACAACATAGCAACGGCAAAGTGTCACCTATTCCGCATTGTAATTGGATCTGCTCTTGAGAGAGATGCCTCTGATTGGCGCCTATCTCTGGAGAGCAGTGCCACTTGTGGGATGCATTTTTATGGGTAGTGTGGTTGTTAAAACATGAAATCATAGCTGTTCTGTGAGACTTTATTCACAGAGAAAAGAACTAAGTATTCCATTTTTAAGCTTGTAGCTTGCAGTTATAAAAAGCTGCTATTTATCGGAATTCGCAGTTGTTTTGGGAAGTATTGTTTAACAAAAATCCGTGTATACCAATGTTAGCAATGCAGCTTGTAAATACAGATTTAGAAGAGAACAAGGAAAGTAAACAAAATATCAAATACCTACTTCTCAACAGAGTTATGGTTCGTTACTGTCAAATGTTTGTGTAATTAATCGGATTAATCGACAGTGTTGGGGAGTGTTTAGTCATCATTTTCTCTAAAGAAACTCTCTACGACGCAATGGATGTCTTGCATCCGAGCACTTTCTTGTGTCATGTATTGTTTGGACAGTAGTAGTGTAGCAGGAAACCATAGCTGTTCAGTGAGACCTATTGCAGCGAAAAGAACCGAGTGTGCAGCTTTAACGATGTTTCTTGAAATAATTAAGTGTAGCTTGCAATTTAAAAAGAAATGTAGCAAGCATCAATAGGATTTGGAAGCTTATTGACGAGGCTTTGTTTTACAATAGAAACTGAGAATGCCGAAATTAACAATACAGCTTGCAATTACAAAAAGATGTAGCAGACAGCACGGATCAAAGAAGATGGTTATTGTCATTATAAGAAACTGAATGAACTACCGTGTTAACTGTTGCATTTATGTCAAAGACCATGACCTCTGCGACGCCTTGGATGTCTCACATACATGCCCTTTCTTGCCTTTGGTTTGACATCATTCAGCACTCAAAGCACTTCCTGATAGTCTAGTGTCAACGCATGATCTGCCGTAAAAGTAGTTCCATTTTGGAATATGACCGATATTAATCCGACTCATTTTATGTATACTTTCGGGAGATGATTCGTGTACTCTCCGAGGTGTTCCAAATAATTATTGCCTTAGACGTTCTTTCCCGAATGTGTACGGAATGTACCGAAGATAATGCGAATAGCTGAATGATTCCAGAATATGTTACAACATAAGCCTGAAGGATAATGCTGTCAGTCTAACAACCATACGACGCTCTGTAAGTTTTTCTACCCTAAGAAAAGGATTTCGTTGTTCGTTTACAGTCGAAATAAATACAATTTTTATATACTTTGTTACTCTGAAACTTTATATTCGCAGGTTGTATTTTCCACATTCTTTCACGCAGGAATCATTTTGCAACGAGACATCACTGGGACAACATTGTTCAATGGAGTTCTGTGAGTGTACACATCGCATCCAGGTTGCTATTGGCGATGTGGTGGAGCTAGTTCTCATCTCTGAAGCCGTGTACGGGGCTGGAAACCACCCAATGCATCTCCATGGATACGCATTCTACGTCATAGGAATGGAACAAGTATGATATGTCTACATTTATATTGTATGATGCGAGTGGGGGATGGGATTTGCCGGCATTTTTTGCCGATACCGTGCAGGACATTTCTATCATTATAGCACAGGGGCACTTATGAGGTGCACAGGGACTGAACCCGGCCGGTCCATTATACTGACACTGACGAGTAAGGCGTAATGCTGTCCCCTTAGCCCCGAGCGTTAGGAGGGAAGCCACTACTACCAATTTTTAAGTCTTTAGTTTGAACCGGCCCGGGTTTGAACCCGCGACCTCCCGATCCACAAGCCGACGCTCTACCAACTGAGTTATTGCAGCCGGTCATGATGCGAATATAATTGCATATTTATGGATTTTGTTCGGTCGCCCGAAAAGTACGCATGCAATGTAATATTATACTATGACAGCAGTAATAAGATAGCACTATCACATGTCAACACTAAGCAACTATATTATTATTTACATATATTGCATATACAAGATAATTTAGTTTTACACTTACAGCATATAGTGCATTATTGATATCAGGTAGGCTTATGATAATCATCGCCATTCATGGTGGATATTACAATGGCACACTAACTATAGTCTTCAGCTTGTCCTCACAGACAACGAAGAAGCATATTTCACATGGTTGTACTTGTATGTGTCTGTTTATGCCGTTGGTATGTACTACATCTTTTGATTTATCGTCAAAAACAAGTTCCGATCAAAGTTACTACACTTAAATGATAGTAAGAGAGCCAAATACCGTATCTTGCCAGAAGCCATGTGTTTGTTTGTTTGTTGTTTTATTTAATAAGAACATGAACTAACATGTGCCATTCGTATCTTGTAAAAGTTACATTAGCCCCCTGAATCCACTTACTCTAATTCCATTATTTAAACTGCCCGCCATTGTTGTGTGCGTGAATGCAGAGTAAAGAGGAACCAGCATCCCAACTATTTTTAAACGAAATCTGTTCCTGACGGTAAGGCATATTCCCATACAGTCTTCGTTCATGAAAAACTCTTACTATCAATTTACATAACTGGTCCATGTGGAGCATATGAAAACATACGGGTGAGCTGCAGATTAACAGCCACAATTTGTATTGAGAAATAACGCGCGTTTGCTAGAAGTTAATATTGTTAAACAAGAGAAAAAGGTTTAAAACAAATCAAACGTTGTATTTTGCTTGTTTATTCACAAAATGAAATGTGTTACGTCATTTTGAGATTAAGACATGAGACGTAATTTGATTTGACCAGATCAACAAATCATCAAATCCAACGATACGTCTTAATTTTTGAACGAGTTTATATCACGTTTTTGTTATTTGTATGTTAGTATGTTTGATTACGGCTGCACACACATACCAGAAAGGGCATTAGGGTATCATTTGTGAGACTTCGACTGAGACATCGGCAGAGAGTAGTAGCAGGGAGTTTAATAGGGTCAAGACTGCCGAGAGGGTCCGCCAGAATGAGACCGGAAGTTGGAGTTGTATCATGCCCTTCGAGGCTATCATTCGGATCAACTCGGCTATTATACTTTCAGAAATAGGCCTCGGAGGTTATTTGAAAGAAAAGTAGCCACAATAAGATGACAGCCAATCCAAAAAGTTCATTATACACAATATGTAGTCATAACACGTTGCTAAATGACACGGCTACAGCACAATATGAACAGACATGATGGAGGAGAGAGATTCATATATTGAGCTTTTTCTTCGCCGATATCTATGTACCACAATCACAAATACTGCAGTATTTACAATGTGCTTCTACTTTTTGTTACAGATTGTAATTGACATTATAAACGCAGTCTGTATGATACGAACTAAGACTTCACACGTGTGGCAAGGTGTTGGATACAGATAAGTTTAGATGTTGTTTTCAGAAACCGCGCGGACCTTACAGTACCGATTCCTATGTTGTAGACCTGATTTGAGGCGAAACCTGCGTTACACTGTAGAAGCCAGACGTAAATAATGAAAAGGCATTGTTCAAAATTTTTATTATTCAATTACGTTATTTCTGAGTGGAAACCTAACGTTCTTCAAAGGTGCTGGACCTACTTTACAATGTAGGAAGACCGAAAATCGTATCGAGAATCCAGTTGTGTCAATACTCTTACCTTCGTGATTCTTTTCTGAACGTGCACGGGAAAGGCCAAAGATGATTCGAATGTCACATTGCCTGACTACGTGTAATTGACTGAACATATAAAAGGATTGCATGAATGAGTCAAGTCTTTGTTTTTAACTGAGGTGGATGCTGGTGTGCGGGATTAGAATAAAAACAACAGTACCTGTTTGATTGTCTTTTTATTTCCGTGATGCGGTTCTAATTATTATGTCTTTTTTTCTTAGCATTTCACCACCAAATTAAAGGTAAGGGCAACTGCCATGCAAGGGGAATTACTCGCGCAGCATGACATGTTCCGTTATATTAGTCATGGTTCTTAATTTTATTGTATTTTAAACTTTAAATACAAAAAAAAAAAAAACAAAAAAAAAAACGACCATATTTTTGGTTTTTAATTTAGGAACGGAACGACAAGGTCGATGAGTAGTAAATATTATTTTTGTTTTCGATGAATTATAAATCGAAAATTTGGTACATAATGCATTAAATGTATTTAAAACGTATGTTAAAGATGAAGCAGTCCATTACACGTGCAGAGGTGGAGCATCATGACGCAATGGGCGGACTCAGACGTAACCTGACCAGGCCTGTGCGGAAGGATACAGTGATGGTACCCGATGGGGGATATACGATCATCCGGTTTGTGGCAGACAACCCAGGTGTGTCACTTACATGGTCTCCGTTCTGTGAAATGGCCTGGATTTTCGCAAATATTCGGAGTTCTTATTTACTTTTTGTCAGATTCTGTATACATGTATATGTATATTTTTATTTCAAAACAAAACTCTCAAATTAGTTCAGAAACTTAACTCATATACGCCATGTAATGGTTTATTTATTGAGATCATGGTATAAAACAACACCGCATTAAGATATTAAGCAAAGATCAAAACAGACTGTTATTTCTTGAACTTGAGGATATTGTTAGTTCGTCGTTAAATAGGAAGCCAAACCCTAGCCCAACGCCTACTACCAGAACTCAACTAAAGTAATATAATATATATTTATAACCAAGCACATACCATAAATAAAAGTTACATCTATAAAAATGTATTGTTTTTTAACAATTAACTTTTCATTCAAGACAATCTGACAGCTTTGTCAATTTATCGCATTCGGGTGTCTGCCTTAAAATGTACATACAATAAATCCCTTTTTACAGTTCTATGCAGGTTTTATATTATACATTATCAGTTTATTAATGTCCGGTTCTTGCGAGATTTGCGCTTTTTTTTGTTCGTCGTTTGAAATCATTTCCAGCGTGTAATCCCACTTTATGAAGCATGCCTTAAATCTTAGCTAGTAGTTGAAATAATATCAAGAAGTCTAACTTAACTAGGCACCATACCATCTTGAGACTTGTGTTTCTTTATTTTCGACCCCCTGTATGTCACAGGTTTCTGGCTGTTTCACTGTCACATCGACTTCCATCTGACCCTGGGTATGACTCTGGTTCTACAGGTGGGAGACCCCCAGCAGGCAGCATCGCCTCCAGCTGACTTCCCCCGCTGTGGCAGCTGGGCATTTAATACCGCCACAGGTCAAGGTCATACTAGCGGGTCATCAGCAATGCATGATGGTGTATTTGCTCGAAATAAATGTTTGTTTGTCATTGGTGTCGTGTTAAAAATTCTGAAAATGGCGTGAACGACTATAAAGTGAATAGATTTAAATGAAGGAACTATGGCATTGATAAGAAATAGGTGCCCTTATATTGTAACGCATGTCACTGTGACGTCACAGTTGTCTGACCTACAACCCTGTACCGGCTATATGGTAATACACGAAATATCTTTTCTTTCTTTTAAAAGTCAGGTTATTTTTTAACACAACACTCATGAATGTGCGCGCCTCGACCACGTAGCCTGATCAACTAGACATCAGAACTTCTGTCGGCTACTAGAGCTGTAAGGGTCCAGAGACGCCATTTTTAACAACGTAGACTTACAAAGATATATATTTGTGGAGAAAACTCGACGTCCTCGGATGGCAAAAAATAGTTTGTATTTTGTTGTGATGTTTACCAATACCCCCACCCCACCCCCACTCCCGCGCAAATATTTTCCAAATGTCATTTGTAATTTGAATCTTCCTTTGTTTATTTTTACAGTAATTATAGTAACATTAAAGCGTGTGCAATACAAAATGTCTACCTGATATATTAAAAATGTATGCAGATCATTTTCATGTACATGTATAATCATAGATCTAATCGGTTAAAACATTGCTGTCATTGAATCAAAGATAACAAACATATGGGGACGTATAAGTATACTAACAACACGAGTATCATAGGCTTATGACATATTATATCATGTGCAATTGGGTTATTATGATATTATACAACTCGTTTGCTAATCATAAGTGTGCACACATGTAAACATGTCACTTATATGCTGAGTTTGAAATATTGAAAGTAGTTCTTGGAACAAAACAAACAAAGTGATACAGAAATCCAGAACAGAATTGCAATATAAAATGTTCACAAGAGTGTGTTCATTTTGGGGCTTACCTTTCGAACGAACTCACCTACCTGTGTCGATTATGTTAATTTTGATGTAGGCTCTTTAGTTATGTCAATAATAAATGTTTCGTGAATGTTTAATCCTCAAATAATTGCGCCTCATGCATTCAGCATTTACAATGTAGTTCAAGCTTCTTTCTATTGAACGGGCGTATTTTAAATATATTTTGAAACTGGAATATAGATACTGCTTAAAACAAATTTTCTGTCAAATTTTAATGATTTCAGAATGACGAACATTTGAACACTTTCTTGTTTTACATGTTGTTTTTACTTGTATTTTGTTTGTGTGTTTTAACATTCCATGTACCCACTATTATCCAACACTCTCAGGTTAATTCTGTACAAATTGAGACTGAGGCTTGATTCGTAAGCGTTTGTATGTATTTGTTTTACAAAATCGAAATAACTCCTGCAGGTTCTCTGCAGTGCGCCGGTAGTATGATCATAGTTGTTTTAGTGCGCTGTAACAGAAATTAATAAATCATTCGAACCATAACGTGTGTATTTGTACAACTCATTCAGCAGTGAAGTTTGCATAATTTACGAAATAATTTACGAAATCCGCTGTTGCCTGGTAATGATTTCGACAATCTAGCGACATTTGCTCAAATGTAGGCAATTAATTTGTTAATAATGACGTACTTAGGCATGTTGCAATTTAATCATGCTGTTTATAAAATTACCAAGTAAATATGTGCATGTCTGTATGTGAATAAGAGACCTTAATGAATAGTCTCCCTGAATAATCCCTAAATGCAAGTAGGTCCTTTCGTTTGTTTTAATCGCTTTTTAAGTTTGTGCTCTTTGCAGTATATGTTGACTTTTCTCCCTTTCTTGTGATACCCAGGTTAACCATAAACAACAAACACTTCCATTTTTTTTAAATAACATATGTCTATTTAAGCATTTAAATGGATTATAAGCTTATATTTATGCAAAAGTAAGAAATGTCAAGTTTATAATTGCATTATGTACCAAACAAAACACAACAACAGGCGATGAAGTCCAAGAATTTTAACTAAACGGACCTACCTACTGTTTGAAAAACGTTATTTATTATCTAACAAGGGAGACCATTTTCATTCCACCAACATACCCTATTGATAGTCTCCTCATCAGTGAAGATCCCTTATCTTGGCAGCCATCTTTGATGGCAGTTTCAAGGGATTTTCAGATGAATTGTATAGAAGCGTAAATTTTAATTTCATGTCATTTCTTCATATGTGGTCCAAAAATTAAAAGCTATACACATAAATAAATAAAATTATTGGCTCATCTATAAACAAAATGTATTTGTTGCATTTTTTTTTACCTTTTAAACAACCAACATATAGTTTTGATATTTAAAATACTTCATAAAACCATGGGAAAGCTCCTACAAAACATATAACATATTCGTATTTTTAGAATACAATATTTTTAAAATTGATAAATGCACAAAGAATTAATAGACAACAATAAATAAAATTATTGGCTAATCCCTAAACAAAATAAACAGTGTATCCTTTTCTCATGTACATATACATGAGAAAAGGATACACTGTTCATTTTGTTTATATATATATATATATATATATATATATATATATATATATATATATATATATATATATATATATATATATATATATATATATATATATATATATATATATATATATATATATATATATATATATATAGGAAACAGAGAAAATAGAACAAATGAGAAGTAAGAATAAAAAGGAGTACTGGAAAATGCTTATAATGCAACGAATAGGAATGAAAATACAAGTGTAAGGAGTGAAGATTTTCACACGTATTTTAATGCAATAAACAATCCAAGTTCACAATTCTTTCAACTTGTTGAAGATACCATTTATTTCAAAAAAGGGTATTTGACTAACGAAATTCATATTATGCTTGCAGACATTTCTCAAACAGAAATACTTAAAGCATGCAAACAATTACACAACAATTGGACCAGACAGATTAATGAGTTCTTTCAATACGGGGGTTATGATTTGATATATTTCCTTCATGCATTATTTAATAATATTTTCCAGAAAAATGGAGTGAAAGTGTTAGTATGCTTGTGCAGAAAACGGAAAATTAAACTATTCAGAAAATAACAGGGGTATATCATTGCTTAGTCACTTTGGCAAGATCCTAACATGAGTTTTATGCAATAGATTGAGCACATAGAAAACTATAATGTTCGTGAATAGGCACAAGCCGATTTTCGCAAAAACTATGAGTACTAGAGATAACATCTGTTTTAAATGCAATCATAAGTCACATGTTAAATACAAATAATAAACGTAGCCCTGGTGGACTTTAGTAAGGCCTACGATCTTGTAGTACGAGGTGTACTCTGGTGCAAGCTAATTATGTATGGCGTAAGGGGTAAAATTCTTAAAATAATTTAATGCATGTATAATTCACTTAAGACAAAAGTAAAGATGAAAGTGGATATCACGGTTATAGTTATATAAATACATGCTCAAGGTGAGTGTATATCATCGTTTTTGTTTTTTATATACTTGTATGACTTTGAAGAAACATTTATAAAAATCTTAATACATTACACGGTTCTTGTATTATACTAACCGTGAACATAAATAAAAGTAAAGTTATGGTCATTAAAACGGGTAGAGCCCTTTAAACGTAAGAGTCCTGTTTAACAATGAACCCTTAGAAATAGCTTCAACTTATTTTTTTTATTTTTTTTTTGTGGGGGGGGGGGGGGGGGGGCGTATAGTAATATCGTCAGGTGGAAGTTACAGACTCGTATGCGATACGTTGGTTAGCTAGGCACTGAAGGCAATAATTAAGATAAAAAAAAATACTTAAAAAGTATTACCGGCCGCAATAGCTCAATTGGTAGAGCGTCGGCTTGCGGATCGGGAGGTCGCGGGTTCGAACCCCGGCCGGGTCAAACCAAAGACTTTAAAGTAGGTAGAAGTGGCTTTCCTCCTAACGTTCGGGGCTAAGGGGACAGCATTACGCCTGACTCGTCGGTGTCAGTATAATGGACCGGCCGGGTTCAGTCCTTGGGCACCTCATAAGTGCCCCTGTGCTATAATGATAGAAATGTCGCTGCACAGTATCGGCAAAAATGCCGGCAATTCCCTATCTCACTTAAAAAGTTTAAAGACATCAAAGTCTCTCATCATATAGAATTCTTAGATAAACTTATCTTTCCTATACTTAATTACGGTGCTGAGATTTGGGCCAACATTGACGCAATACAAATTGTAATACGCTTAAAATTCTGTAAATAAGAGACAGAGAGAGACAGACAGAGACAGACAGAGAGAGAGAGACAGACAGACAGAGACACAGAGAGACAGAGCAATCAGATGACACAACTGAAAATTACAGCGTCATTATGCATTTTTCACATTTAATGGTTTTGCCCGAAATATCGTAGATATATTAACAATAAAGTAGCGTTTTTCAAATTAAACAATATGTATTCAGAAAGCCCGAGCCACATTTTTATATAAAAAAAACAACAACTAAATTTCACCCCCAAAATCCGAATGGTCCATTAGTCATGACGCCGGCCATATATATGAATATAACATACAAAGTAACCAGGTATATTTACTTGTACTACAGATTTTATAGTATACTGAAATTAAAATCTTGAAATAAAAACTTTTCAAACATGTCTTTGTTCATTGCTCCCATATTGCGTAAACCTCTTCCAGTTTTTGCGTCTCCTTTGTGCTTTGCATCAACGACTTTTTTTTTTACTAATTAAGTATTGCCGAGTATTTATGCATTTTGACTCTTCGACTGAATTGAATAATTTTGTTTTAAATATAACAGGCAAGGGACATAACTCATGGAATTACCCAACTTGCCGACATTTATCTAAAGTTATTATACCCTGTCCTGTCATCTGCTGGTTCTCGGTTTATGCCAAGGAATCATTAAACGAAGCAGAAAACCAGCATTTGTGTCATCGCGAAAGGAAAATTATCAGTAGTAATTTCGTAATAAATCTTTGATATATATTGTGATTATAGGCATACACGCTGTCGCTTTCATCCAGACGCCCCCACATCAGTGACTTTACAAACTACAGAGGTATGTAGCAAACATCATTTCGTTAATTTTCGTTAATTTACGCTGAAATGATTAAATGATCAAAACTTAGAATCGAAACCAATGTTAAATAAATTGTTTACTTCATTTCATGTAACACTTGAGGTTCAGTTTAAATAATAATCAATACTGACATGTACAAACACACGTATCTGATACATTGACAGTTTACAATGGAAATGAAAGAAAGGCAATACAAAAACTCTTTTTATTATGATACTTTTAACCAGTTACTAAAACAAACACACACACACACACACACACACACACACACACACACACAAACAACACTCGCACAAAAAATCGAATACAATCAAGATACAACATTGAAAAATGCAAATTAAACAAAAAATTATTAATCAAAATTATAAAATAATACAAGCAATTAAATTCATATAAAATCTGCAAAATAGACCAAAACATTATAAAAAAATGGTTAAAATAATATATGTGGTGTATAGGTGGCTGGTTTGACTTTTTTTTGGCCAGATTGACTGATTTAAGACATTTATGTTTTCACAAGTACATGTAACACTACAGTTAAAAGGTATCTATATAGAGGAACTGACATGAGTTGTCAATAAATAAATTAACAACACTTCTTGAAATATTAGTATGAGACTCTCAGCATAATGACACTAGCATAATATAAGAAAATATGCAATGGGTGTATTGAATGGAAGACAAGGAGAATCATGGAATGAATTTATCTTCTGTGATTTTCTTAAAATGCATATCTGTAATCCCCATCTTCGATTTGGACATGTAACATTTTGAGATTCACTGACCCAAAACCTAATTTATAAGCCCGAAGCTTGGTTTCAGAAACAACAAGTTCTAGGTTTATTCTTTGTGATTGTACTGTAATAAAAGGCACCATCAGTGCAAAATCCAGCCAATTTCTTTCTGAACACAATTTTAAAGATCCAGAAAAAAACATTTGCCCATCTGGCGACAAACTTAATAAAATTCACATGTCCGCTCTTAATTTGAGTTTCCACCAGTGATAGGACTGTAATCCTAAATCATATCAATTTAAACTTTAAACAATTAACTTGGAAAATGTTCAGAACCATTTAAATCTTGGGTTAGAATAAAAAAAAGACCATAACATCACTGTGTTGAGGAGAACATCAAATTTTTGTAACATTATGATAGTTTTTGTATCCTCAGTGAAGTGATCTGTATAGTTGGGTACTGTCTTTTACTCCTGTAGGAGTCCACATTATGAACATAAGCAGTTCTGCCAAAAAGCAGATTATAAAGACAGCTACCTCGGATCTGGATTAACACTATGAAAAAGTCTTATACATATGTGCTTGTTAAGCTAAGGAATAAAACTTGTCTAAATAACTATAAATGGACATCAACAGATAGCTTCTACTTGTCATGAAAATTTTAGCCAGAAATCCAGGAGTGTTAAATTATACAATTAAAGCCTAATTAAAAAACCACAGTACTAAAGATAAATTAGTTGACAGCTCACTTAACATCTATAGAGACATTTAACAAATGGTCAATTTTTAATGTTGTTGATAGTCAAGGTAGACTTTTTTTTATATTTATATTTCATCAGTAATGGCATGGCAGGTTATATGTGAATTGTTAAGTCCATTTTAATTTCTCCTCATAGAGATTCTATAGATTAATGGAACAACTTTTGATGTTGGAATGAAACATTTGGATCGACTCTATCCCCTTAACTGTTAGTTCATCTGTTGTTGGGCGGTATGTTGTTGTTTTACTGCTTGCCAGCCACATCTTTAATAGGACAGGTTCATCCAGTGTCAGCTTAACTTGACTTGACCTATCAGGTAATTCGTTCCCTGTTACATTGAAGGCAGCACTGTTTGAATGGCTAAAACCACAAGCACAGATTCGTATGGTATAATTGAATGTCACTAAAACTGGAATGACAAGAGACTGTAAACTTAACAAAATGTATTATTTATTTAAATTTATATCTTCATTATCAAAGTTAAACCACCATCCTCTTAGTAGGTTCATTCAAGGTGTAGTTCTGGCTGTTTTTGGAAGGAGTGACTAACCTGTCACATGTTCTGATCTATAGCCTGTAGATTTGATAGCATGTACATTGTTGACAGTTGTGAAATCAACTCTATACCCTGCTGATCATATCACAGCAGTACTTCTGCCAACTTGCTATCGGTATTACATGAATCAGTCAGGCAAATGGTGGAAAGCCTGAACAGAAACTTTCCACTAGAATCTCTCTGGGTTAGATCTACTCTGTTTGCAGTACATTGTCTATTTGTACATCTACCGGTAGTTGCCATTGTAATTAGTAGCAAGCACAATGTGTGTAGATGATGATAAACCGGGGCTGGTTAAGGGTTTGACCTCTTATCAAGTAAAGACTTGATCATCTACAACATCACAGTGACTCATCAACTCTCATTGATAAAACTAATGAAAAGGCTGTAATGACATTTTTGCGAAATGGACAAAGAAATTTTGACACAATTTTATGTTCCATATTCTGTTGGAAGGAATTTGACTGCATAGCCAGTATTATTTGATAAAAAGTCATAATTGTCATCTGTTTATTTATGTAAATCTTTAATGCCAACCAGGAAGAAAGAATGTCTTTCATTTCTAGTAAAAATTAAACATTTATTTAAAAAAAAATCACACCCATCCTGATTTCCCAATGGGAGTAAATTTAAAACTCAGTGTATTTTGGTCCCTTCCGAAGGGATTTATAAGAATTTATTTTAGACCTTATTTAAGTTAGAATGTAACCATATAGCAGGGCTCAACATTTACTATTAACAGTCACTTGTCCAGTCGAAGTAGTAATTAGAACATCTAAACATGAATTGTTCCGTACCAAACTATATTCAGTGTAGATTTCAGCACTTATGTTTACACCTTGTTATGAGTCAATAAGAAGTTGCCACTAAAGTGAATGATTTATATCAACAATCATGGTTTTCTTAGTTCAAGTTGACATTCATGATCTGTTAAAACTGCAGAGAAGTCTTGTCATGTAATAGCCAACACAAAATGTTAATTATAAGTCATTGACTAATTGCCATAAAGGTAAGTAATCTCTAATTACAAACACTTATAGTTTTCTTGATTCAAGTTAGACATAATTCAAATTTTCTTTTCATACTATTTTTTTTCAGTTACTTTTTTTTCAGTCTTTTGTTTTCTTTTCATTTTCTGTTGTATTTTTTCACTTTTAGTTTTAGAAGATTTAAAGCCAAAAGAAAATAAATCAGATGTTTTTTTAAGTTCTTCTTTAAGTTAGAGAAACATTTGTATAAATAAATCCTAAATTAATTGGTCAAAAGAAGATGCTGTTAATGTTTGTGTCGTAATATGATTTTCTTTTTTTAACAAACTAGACTGTAAAAATGCCCCTGCTTGAACTATACTTCCAGCAAAACATAATTAAGTCATTTGGCAGATTAAACATACAAATTGAATTAGAGAAACTGGATTTATATCTCATAATAATATTGTTTCTGACGAATAAGTTTAAGTTGTCTTTGTCGGCCAACCACTTGTCCTGTTGAACTAGTAGCTGCTGCCGGATGCTTGTCCAGTCCATGAATTTGGTTGTGCTGGATGGCCGAACTACTGTTAATGTTGAGCCCTGTAAAGGAAGTATTGAATGTTTTTAATAAAATAGTTTCTATTGTCAGATGTTAGTGAGTCTGTTGTAACTTTTGAGTCAATGTATGATCTTTGTTTTTAGAAAAGGCGTTTTTTTTTTTGCAGCTGGAGAATTGCCTGCTTACCAATGTTATTTACACCATAGAAAAATGTTGACCATTATTTGTATACTTTTAATCTCTTCCATGAATAAACTCGCACCGCCCAAACAGAACTTTTCAGTGCTTTGTTTAGCTCAACAAGCCAGTATATCTCCAATCTGCTCATGTTTTAATACACGTCATGTGTATGTGCCATTGGTAATATGTTAATGAGCACAATAGTTACACAATAGTTTGGATACATTGTACCTGTTGAGACTCAGGATTTAGGTGTAAAACTCATGCATGATGCATACCTGGGGATATATCATGCTTTAAATTGGCTGTCAAGTATACTTAATTGGCTGTAAGTTACATTAATTGGCTGTAGGGCATATTTAATTGGATGTACGGTATATTAATTGGCTGTAGAGTTTATTGAATTGGCTAAAGGGTATTTTTAATTGGCTGTAGGGTATATTTTCTACAAATTAAGCCTATTGATCCAAGAACTCACACATATCTAGACATTGACAGTTATGGTTGCATGTCTTTTGCGGTTCTGTTTGGTGGTAAACTCGTTTAAAAAGCAAACCTGACTTTTTAGCTCACCTGAGCACAACGTGCTCAAGGGGAGCTTTTGTGATACCGCTTCGTCCGTCGTCCGTCGTTTGTCGTCCGTCGTCCGTCATCAACATTTACCTTGTGAACACACTAGAGGCCACAATTTTTATCCAATCTTCATCAAACTTGGTCAGAATGTTTGTCTGCATGAAATCTTGGATGAGTTCGTTATTGGGTCACCTGGGGTCAAAAAGTAGGTCACGAGGTCAAATTTTAGAAAAAACTTGTGAACACACTAGAGACCACATTTATAGCCCAATCTTCACCAAACTTGGTCAGAATGTTTGTCTACATGAAATCTTGGATGAGTTCGTAACTGGGTCACGTGGGGTCAAAAAGTAGGTCACTAGGTCAAATCTTAGAAAAAGCTTGTGAACACACTAGAGGCCACATTTATAGCCCAATCTTCACCAAACTTGGTCAAAATGTTTGTCTGCATGAAATCTTAGATGAGTTCGTAACTGGGTCACCTGGGGTCAAAAAGTAGGTCACGAGGTCAAATTTTAGAAAAAACTTGTGAACACACTAGAGACCACATTTATAGCCCAATCTTCACCAAACTTGGTCAGAATGTTTGTCTACATGAAATCTTGGATGAGTTCGTAACTGGGTCACGTGGGGTCAAAAAGTAGGTCACTAGGTCAAATCTTAGAAAAAGCTTGTGAACACACTAGAGGCCACATTTATAGCCCAATCTTCACCAAACTTGGTCAAAATGTTTGTCTGCATGAAATCTTAGATGAGTTCGTAACTGGGTCACCTGGGGTCAAAAACTAGGTCACGAGGTCAAATCTTAGAAAAAGCTTGTGAACACACTAGAGGCCCTATTTATAGGCCAATCTTCATCAAACTTTGTCAGAATGTTTGTCTACATGAAATCTTGGATGAGTTCGTTATTGGGTCTCGTGGGGTCATAAAGTAGGTCACTAGGTTAAATTTAAGAAAAAGCTTGTGAAAACACTTAAGAGGCTACATTGATGGCCCAGTCTTCACCAAACTTGACCATCATGTTTGCCAGTATGAAATCTTACATATGTTTTAAAGTGAGTCATGTGGATTTAGTAGGTTACTTGGTAAAATTCTAGAAAATGTTATCAGCCCAGTGGCCACACTAATGGTCCAATCTTCACCAAAGATTTCTAAAGTAAATAAGTCTTAATTACTTAAATGCAGATTTGAGCCTACGAAAGCCTGTATCATCAGGTGAGCGATTAAGGGCCATCATGGCCCTCTTGTTTATAATTAGATACATCTAGCGGTTATTCTTCGCACAAAACGTAACTTAAAAGTAATTGAAAACATATGACATGGCAACATTCTAGGAAGAATCGTGGCTTACACGGGTTGGCAACGTTGATTTTCTTCATCTCCCCCATTGACAACACCAGTTTACACAGTCAAGATGGTGACTGTGAATACACAACTGACCCCTGATACATTGTCACAATCAGATGATGGTCAAGGCAATTGGACAGTTGTGTCACATTCCCGTAAAAGGCCTCGAACAAGCTCTAGCTTATGCCCTACCACCTGATGATAAACTTTCGGCATTATTTTCTGAGATTGTAAGTGTCAAACAATGTAATGATGTTTGTGTTGCATTACATATTAACCAGTTAGAAATAAAAAGAGGTGAACAAGAGGACCAGTTAACATTCATAGAGTACAAGACTTTTGATCTTGAGGTCCGAAGTCAATGTAATAACCTAATCTTTGCTGGAATTCAAGAGGCCAGAGATGAGGACTGTACCATTAAAATCCAACATTTTCTTCGTAACCATTGAGACATTAGCTCAATCCCACCTATGCCCAGAGTCCACCGACTGGGGCCCTACAGGAGGGGCCAGACAAGGGGCATCGTTGTTAATTTTCTTGATTATCGTGACACTGGTCTTGAGTCGAGTGCATAGGCTTCGTGAGTTCCATATTAATAGGGACTTCCCATGGGAAATTGCAGACGCAAGAAAGGAGTTGTGGTCCAACCTTAAAGATTTAAGGAAAAAATACCACTAATAGCAAAGTGTCTATCGCATTCCCAGGAAAATAAATCATGGACAATAAGGTGGTAAAGGACTACCGGTATATCCCGACTGGAACCTCATAATACGAGGCCGACATGTATTGCCTGGCGCTGTCTTACTTAGGCCACAACACAGTCGCGAGACGCCCCGTGTTACACAGCGGATGTCATGATGGCCAACACAATCTCACTATGCATCAACTGATATGCCTTCAGAATCATTTTAAGGTAATGCATCCACAACACCTCCACTCTCAAGCTCTGCGGATCCACCTGCCAATGTGTCCTGTAGTGTTAGTGCCACGAAATGTAGTACCGCTGCTAGTGCAGAGGTATCACATGCAACAAGTGATTATCTTCCTTAAGTCAAAAACAGTGCTACTGCATCTAGACACTGCTAAGCAATGCACTGCTCGTATTCCACAGATCCAGGTCTTCCATGATACGTTTCGGAATGTAGTCTCTTTCTTCATGTAGACCGCGGGATCGTGCCCCGAGTAGGCGACTAGGTGAAGGTAATGGTGCCACAGCCAGCCAGACACTTTCATTCAACCGCCCTTGGGATAACTCCATGGACACACCTGGTGATATGAACACTGTGTAGAACCTCCTGGTAATAACTCGACTTAAGAATAAACAAAACAATAACAATCAACAACATAATCAAAATAACACCGCGACAAATAAGAAAAGTCAATGTATTAAAGTCGGTGCTTGACATTGGAGTGGTCTATAACAGAAACTTGATTATCCAGACTTTATTTCACTTGTGAATAACTATGATATTTTCTGCTTTTCAGAAACACATACAGATATCCATGACAATGTTGAGATAGATGGCTTTGACTTTATAGCTAAACACAGAGCCATGAAATACAAACGTAAGTCTGGGGGTATTGGCATTTATGTAAAAATACATCCTTGTCCCTCAATAGATGTTACAAATTGCAGTTCTGACTATATTTTATGGCTTAAATTACGTAACACTTCTTTGGCTAATCAAGAATCTTTAATTATTGGCACAGTATATTTACACCAGAAGGATCGCGCTTCATTAATGGTGACCTTTTGCAACATTTTGAAAATGAAATCAATGATAAATGCATACAATTCCAACACATCGTTTTAGTAGGTGACACTGACTGTAGAACGGCCAGAATGACAGACTTATCCCATCAGATCCAACATATGAAACCATATTTGACTTTGATGAAGAAAGCAAATCGAACCTTAATAAACATCTTATTTTAGAAACAAAGATTTTCAGCAGATAATAAATCAAACGCACATGGTATCAGACTGACTGAAATATGTAGAACTAAAAATCTTTTCATAATCAATGGTAGATTGCATAAAAATATGGTTATAGGAATGTTAACTTTTAGGGACAAATCAGTTAAAGACTATGCCATAGCATCAGCCGAGGTATTTCCGCTTATCTCTGACTTTTACATCTCGCCAACTGACTGCATAGTTTAATAACAATTGATTTGAAATTAAATGTGAATGTAAATAGTAAACTGACCTACCCTAATTATCCAACAAAAATTACTTGGAAACCAGGTATGGCTAACACCCTTAGAGCAAATATAGATCAGAGCAAGATAGAGAATATAACACAATACTTCCCACTTGATAATGCCACCCTTGAACATGTAACAAACCAAATAACAGCAGCAATGTTAACATTTCCTGAAAACCAAATTTATTTTAGTAGCACAAATAGTTAATCAAAACTGTGGTTTGGACCAAAATGTCATAAATCTAGAAACAACTATCATACTGCTAAAGAAGAATATAGAAAACATCTGAATGATACAAACAAAGTTAATCTAAGCAGTGAACAATGAACTACTTTATATGAATCATAAAGAAAAGAATCACGACAAACTAAGACATCTTAATGACAATAACCCAAAAGAATATTGGAAATACTTAAGGAAGCTTAGTAAGAATAAAAGGAACGAAGAAACGCCATCAATGGAAGAATTTCAATGATAAAAAATAACAAAAATAATGATGGCTGATAATATCCTGAATTTTAACCTAAACACCTCGAACGACTTGCTAAATGCCCCGATTAATGAACAAGAAATTGAAAAATGTATCAATAATCTGAAAAAATGATAAAGCTGCTAGCCACAATGATAAAATATTAAACCAATACATCAAATGTACAAAAAGTTAAATGATGCCACTATATTACAAACTTTTTAACACTGTACTCATCATTGGTTTTATACCACATGCTTGGCTTGAAGGTTTTATTGTGCCAATCTATAAAAATAAAGGAGAACCAAAAGATATAAATAACTACAGGCCAAATACTATATTAAGCTGTGTAGGGAAACTATTCACTTTGATTTTGAATACACGATTGAGCCAAGTTCTTGAGGATAATAGCGTAATTAACGAAAATCAAGCAGGATTTAGAAAAAGTCATGTGCTGATCATGTACTCACTCTTCATGCTTTATTTGAAATATTGAAAAAGTTTAAACAAAGGCTTTTTTGGCGGCTTTATTGATTTAACCCAAGTGTTTGACAAAGTTTGGCGAGTAGGTTTATCTAGTATTTAATTAAATAGTATAATATCCGAAACGACCCATTAGAAATAGGGGTAAGATAAGACGAAAACCTATCGCTGATACTCTTTTCTTTGTTTTTACATGACTTGCCTCTATATCTTCATAACATGTGCCAAAGGTATTGAATTATTTACTAACAATGACACTTCACTATGACTTAAACATCTTGTCATGCTCTATGCAGATGACACTGTTATTGTTGCAGACTCGACTGACGATTTTCAACACAGCCTAAATACATTTAACGATTACTGTAATAATTGGTACTTGAATGTTAACATAGGTAAAACAAAGGTAATTGTCTTTGGTACAAGAGGATTATATAATGCACAATTTAAACTGGGGTCCCAAACAAACGAAAATACACAGGAATATACTTATTTAGGAATCACTTTTAGTAACAATGGTTCATTTCAAAAAGCGCGGAAATATGTTAGGCCAACTTGCAAATAAAGCCTTGCACCTACTTTACACAAAATCTTAACATGCTGATCTTCCAATTGATTTAATTATAAAACTTTTTGACCATACTATAATGCCTATTTTGACATACGGTTCGGATGTTTTTGGTTTTGGAAATATTGATATATCGAGACTAGAATGCATATATACCAACCTTCTCCTCAGAAACACAATTGCATGTAGGTCCACACCTATCTCTTTTATCTATGGCAAATTCGGCCAATATCCTATCACTGTTATAATTCAAAGTAAGGTTTTGGCTGTGCCTTGTCACTGGAAATAGAAATAAAATAAGTTATAAATTTTACAAATATATGTTAGAGAAAAGAAATATCTAGTCTAAATGGATTGAAACAATTAAAAATGTCCTTAACAGTACAGGGCGCCCAGACTTATGGTTAAATCAAGAAAATATTCAAACTGCGAATATAAGAAAACAAATCAAACAAGTACTTATTGATCAATAAAAACAGAGTTAGACAGCTAATTTACAGAACAGCAATAATTGAAAAATATAAAATTCTTTTTAAACAGTCCATTCATTTAAAGGATACATAAAACACTTAGTAAAAGGCAAGTAATTGATCTTTTTAAATGTAGAACTGCAAACCACAACTTATCAGACATTACTGTGGGACGCTCCTCCAAGATTGAATATGCCCCCTCCATAGCTCCAAAAGTGTAGGCGACGATTATTATTATTTATTTGACTGTAGACAACGACTGGATCCAACTTATAGGGACTTGTATTAACTCGCATTACCTCGTAAACCTTAAAATACTGTCTAGCACTGACACAAACTTCCTAAAACAATTATGTAAATTCATAAACAAAATTATTTCTACATTCAAAGAAAATTATAGAGCTATATTTTAGCGTAAAATGCCAATACCTCCGGCTTGCACTTTACTACACTGACTTAGATAACTTTGCTCATGCATTTATCGTATGTATTATTATTTCACTTTCTTTTGTGTCCTTAAATTTAAATGTCAAATAATCCTTATCAAATGACGCCAGAATTCCATCTTTTAGTCATTATCTATTAGTACGTGTAACACTAATTTACCTCACCTGTCTCGCAGTGCTCAGTAAAATCCCGTGTTGCACGTGCCTGTTAACTGACCGTCGAATTCAACACTCCCTTGCACCAGCGCACTGGTTAATACTCATGCGTATCATTGCAGTCTGTATGAGCATACTGTCTCTATTTGTGTACATATACTTGCTAAAATTTATTCTTGTCTAAATATAATCTAAACATTCCAAACAACAGTAATTATTTACATGCTACCTGTTACTCCCCTCCTACACACTCCACCACCACCTGTCATCTCGCACATCCACACACTCTAGAACACTGGTCCTTGAGATTTTTTCCTCTCTCTGTCTTTCTTTCAGTCTTTCTTCCTCTCTCTCTCCCCCATCACCCATTTCTCTCTTTTGTACTACGTCACCCCAACCATCGGAACCGCTTGTTAGTTTTTCTGCCACTTAATTATATATAGTTCTCCATATAGTATATTTTGTATACCTGGAAGAAATAAAGATTTGTTAAGTTCTGTTCAGTAGTGTTTTTTTTCATAGTGCAAACTTAAAGAAAAGTGCAGGCCTTGTGGTTGTAATGTATGGGTAATGTGGTTGTAAAGTGTGGATCATGTGGTTGTAAAGTGTGGATCATGTGGTTACAAAGTGATCATGTGGTTGTAAAGTGTAGATCATGTGGTTGTAAAGTGTGGATCATGTGGTTGTAAAGTGTAGATCATGTGGTTACATAGTGATCATGTGGTTGTAAAGTGTAGATCATGTGGTTGTAAAGTGTGGATCATGTGGTTACAAAGTGATCATGTGGTTGTAAAGTGTGGATCATGTGGTTGTAAAGTGTGGATCATGTGGTTACATAGTGATCATGTGGTTGTAAAGTGTAGATCATGTGGTTACACAGTGATGATATGGTTGTAAAGTGAAGATCATGTGGTTGTAAAGTGTGGATCATGTGGTTACAAAGTGATCCTATTGTTGTCAAGTGAAGATCATGTGGTTGTAAAGTGTTGATCATGTGGTTACAAAGTGATCATTTGGTTGTAAAGTGTGGATCATGTGGTTTTAAAGTGTGGATCATGTGGTTACAAAGTGATCATGTGGTTGTAAAGTGTGGATCATGTGGTTGTAAAGTGTGGATCATGTGGTTGTAAAGTGATCATATGATTGTAAAGTGATTGTGTGGTTGTAAGGTGCAGATCATGGGGTTCTTTGTGTCATGAGTCCATACATTACTGTCCCAAGTCCCTTTAAATAGCTGCATGTCATTTGTAATTTACAATGGTGATTGTTTCTCATGCTACTGTTACATTAAATCAGATGTATTGTCTTTATCAGGTGTGCTGTATTGTTACATACACACAATATCACTAGTCTATACTCATTGAGAATTAAACAAACAATATCCAAGCATTCAAGAAATCTGGACAAAGACTGGTACATGTCCTATCAAATTTAAATCCTATTCATTTGATTGTTTATCAAATGTTTCAGATATAGCTGTTTAACCTAGTATTTTGGATAAATCTATGGGTAGAAATATGTCATATGCTTATGTCCATTTATCTTTGGGTAGTATATCACATGCTGTTGTATATATATCTATGGGTAGTATATCACATGCTGTTGTATATATATCTATGGGTAGTATATCACATGCTGTTGTATATATATCTATGGGTAGTATATCACATGCTGTTGTATATATATCTATGGGTAGTATATCACATGCTGTTGTATATATATATCTATTGGTAGTATATCACATGCTGTTGTATATATATCTATGGGTAGTATATCACATGCTGTTGTATATATATATCTATGGGTAGTATATCACATGCTATTGTATATATATCTATGGGTAGTATATCACATGCTGTTGTATATATATCTATGGGCAGTATATCACATGCTGTTGTATATATATCTATGGGTAGTATATCACATGCTGTTGTATATATATCTATGGGCAGTATATCACATGCTGTTGTATATATATCTATGGGCAGTATATCACATGCTGTTGTATATATGTCTGTGGGCAGTATATCACATGCTGTTGTATATATATCTGTGGGCAGTATATCACATGCTGTTGTACATATATTTATGGGCAGTATATCACATGCTGTTGTATATGTATCTGTGGGCAGTATATCACATGCTGTTGTATATATATCTATGGGTAGTATATCACATGCTGTTGTACATATATTTATGGGCAGTATATCACATGCTGTTGTATATATATCTATGGGTAGTATATCACATGCTGTTGTATATATATCTATGGGCAGTATATCACATGCTGTTGTATATATATCTATGGGCAGTGTATCACATGCTGTTGTATATATATCTATGGGTAGCATATCACATGCTGTTGTATATATATCTCTGGGTAGTATATCACATGCTGTTGTATATATATATATGGGCAGTATATCTAATGCTGTTGTATATATATCTATGGGCAGTATATCACATGCTGTTGTATATATATATATATCTATGGGCAATATATCACATGCTTTTGTATATATATCTATGGGTAGTATATTACATGATAATGCATGCATATTCCTGGGTCGTAAATCCTAGGCTCATGTCTGTATGTTCATTGGGAGTGCATGACATACTATTATTCCTGGGTAGTATATCATATTATTATATCCCTATATCCCAATCTCTTGTCCATATATCCCTTCATAGTATATCACATGCTCATGTCCATGTTTATCTCAGGTTTATATCTGAATGCTGTCTAACAGGTTCTACCTTGGAAGTATACAGTCATTGTTTTTTCTTATGGTAACAATGGTGTTAATAAACTTACTGTCTATGATTATCATTGCAGGTGACTAGAGAGAAGGATGTCTGGACCCCAATACAACACACAGTATGGCAACCAGTATGGGGGGAACCAGTACGGGTCCCCCGCTGCCCCGCCCCCCTCGTATGATCAGGCCCAGAACATGTACCCACCAAACCAAGGTAACCAGTGATCTTTGTGATGGTGATAATGGTGATGGTGGTATGCTGTTAATGGTGATAATGAGGGGATGATGATGATAGTGTTGAACAGATGTTGATGCTGTTAATGGAGGTGAGGAGGTGATAATGATGGTGTTTAGCTGTTGAAGATAAGGAGGTGGTGATATTGATGATGGTTTTCAGCTGTTGATGATATTGATGATGATGCTGATATTGGTAGTGATGACGACTTGCTTATTTCTTACTCTTTACATCCCTTTGTGTTTGTTATGACTTGGATTTTACACCGCACACTTATGACTGAGTAAGTAGAGTTGTCAAATGGAGGCAGGGGTAATGACAGTCATGGGGGTGGTCTTACAGTTGTCATGACAGTGGGCTTTGTGTTGGTTCTATCCAGAAATTGGTTGGTGTCTTTTTCCACCACAATCGGTAGAGCGTCGGCTCCAGGTACGAGAGGCCCCGGGTTCGATACCGGACCGCGACATACCAAAGTCGTTAAAAATGGTAGTGGTATGGCTCCCTTGCTAATGCTCAAGCAAATATAAGGGTAGTTCCACGACTGGTTGGCTTGGTGTCAGGATAATGTGACTGGGTGTGGTATCATGCCAGGTGTTCACGGTGTGCTATACACAGTGAAGGCAGCACTATATCTGCTTAAAGTGGACACTGTCTCCAGATAACTGAAATACTGTTGGTGGGACGATAAACCCAATAAACAAACTTTCTCCACCAATAGTTTACTTACTGATTTATATTAATATATGATATAAAAAACAGAGATATATAGCATACATGTATGTTATTATACAGAAATAAACTCTTAGTGGAAATATTTTTACAGCTTTGATTGAAAGTGAAGATTCATTTGTTGTCTGGACTTAGGTTAAAGTTTAAGTCGATATAATGGCCAGGATGAGTGAACTGTAAGACTGAGAGAACAAAACACATGGATTGTTACTGTAGGTCAGACGAGGAAGAGATTATAGGGTGCAGTGTGCGATACTAGGAATGGAAAAGGCATTTGTTTCATGTCAAATGTCCTTTTGTCAAATACAGAGACATGGCTATAATAAGAAAACAATAGCTGAAATGGACATTTCATGCCATTAATTATGTTTATTTCTTACTTGCTTCCTGTATAGCATTGTTAGTTTATTATATCTTTGTTCTCAAATCAGCCTGATTAAGGATACTTTTGTACAAAAACAATAGTCATTGTTTTTTGTTGAGAAATATCTATTACACAAAGAACTAGTTGCAAAGAAATATTTCAGCAGTGGCACGCTGTCTGCCTAAGACTGTAACATCTGATATAAGGCAACATAACATAGACAATCCTGAACAAGACATCAACTTACATTCTTGTTATTGTTTTTATACAAAATTATAATGGCAAGAAAAAAAGTTGGGATATGAATAGACACAATATTGATATTGTTCAAGGTGAGATTGAGAGATCAATCTCGTAATCTTTGCAATTAAGATCTTAATGAAATATATTGAGATCATGATCATTTGTTGAACTAAACAACATTGTGTTCTATTGTTTCTTCTCCTTGTAATATGTAACAGGTGTAAAAGTAATTGCATAGTTTTGTTTATAATTTGTATATAAAATTCAGCACCTTTATTTATAATGCTGCAAAGATAAGATAGCCTAAAGTCCTAAATATTCTGTGGACTAAAGATATGGGTATGATAATATGAAGTGGTTATTGTGATTGTCAACATAACTCCATGGATGACATTCACACAAGTTAAGTGTTAAGTTAAAGGAAGTATTGGACTGCAACATTAATGATACACAGTGTCTATACTTGAACATTAGAGGTACACTTGATTGCCATATCCTTGATGACAAATGATGCATAAACAACAGTTTTATCTCTGAACATTTGTGTTATAAATACAAACTTGAGATACCTTAACAAGGCTCAAGGTAGCTAGTTAGCAAATGTTCCTGGTTCAGTTGCTGGGGTTGTACATTAAGAGAGCTGTTGCATTTTAATCAACATGGATGAGTCCAAAAATGCAACTGCTCTCTTAATGTACAACCCCAGTGTATTACGGTACTTTTATAGGAATGGTCCCCCACCCCAGCCCCAAAAAAGTAACTGCTCTCCTAATGTACAACCCCAGTGTACAGATATAAGGTAGTATTATAGGAATGGTGCCCTACCCCAGTCCGAAAATGCAACAGCTCTCCTAATGTACAGCACCAGTGTACATATGTAAGGCACTATTATAGGAATGGTGCCCCACCCCAGTCCCAAAATGCAACAGCTCTCCTAATGTACAGCACCAGTGTACATATTTAAGGCACTATTATAGGAATGGTGCCCCACCCCAGTCCCAAAATGCAACAGCTCTCCTAATGTACAGCACCAGTGTACATATGTAAGGCACTATTATAGGAATGGTGCCCCACCCCAGTCCCAAAATGCAACAGCTCTCCTATATACAGCACCAGTGTACATATGTAAGGCATTGTTATAGGGATGGTACCGCCGCCCCAGCCCCAGACAGCGCCCATGTACCCCCCTGCCCAGGAACCCAAGGATGATGTCCACTACAGGGACACAACGTCTTCAACCAACATGTTTGATGCTGGGTCCTTCTCAGACAAGGCAGTCCGCAGGGGCTTCATCAGGAAGGTAAGTTCATGTATCATGCTCATTTGACCACCTCTCATAAAATACCATGTTCATCAACCACCTGTCATTAAATTCCATGTTAAACATCTTAATCATGGCAATATCAGGTACTCGAAACTGTTCATGATTAAGATGGCAATGTGTACATTTACAGGTGCACCTGGTACTGTAAATGATTAAGATGGCTGTGTCTATGTTTGCAGGTGTACCTGATACTATTAATGATTAATATTCCGGTTACTATGATACTGTTAATGATAAACATGGCTGTGTCTATGATACTGTTAATGATCAAGGTGGCTCTGTCTATGTTTCCAGGTGTACCTGGTACTGTTAATGATTAAGGTGGCTGTGTCTATGTTTGCGGGTGTACCTGATACTGTTATTAATTAAGATGTCAATGGCTAGGATACTGTTAATGATTAATATGGCTGTGTCTATGGTACTGTTAATGATTAAGGTGGCTCTGTCTGTTTCCGGGTGTACCTGGTACTGTTAATGATTAAGATGACTGTGTGTATTTTGCAAGTGTAGCACATTTTGTTAATGATTTAGGTGGCTGTGTGTAATTTTGCAGGTGTACCTAATTATGTTTACGATTAAGATGGCTGTGCGTACATTTACAGATGCACCTGATACTGTTAATAATTAAGATGGCTGTGTGTATGTTTACAGATGTACCTGGTACTGTTCATCATAAAGATGGTTGTGTGTATTTTTGCAGGTGAACCTGATTTAGTTAATGATTAAGATGGCTGTGTCTATGTTTACATGTGTACTAGATACTGTTAATGATTAAGATGACTGTGTCTATGTTTGCAGGTGTACCTGGTACTGTTATTGTTTAAGATGGCTGTGTCTATGTTTGCAGGTGTACCTGATACTGTTAATGTTTAAGATGGCTGTGTCTATGTTTGCAGGTGTACTAGATACTGTTAATGTTTAAGATGGCTGTGTCTATGTGTGCAGTTGTACCTGATACTGTTAATGTTTAAGATGGCTGTGTCTATGTTTGCAGGTGTACCTGATACTGTTAATGTTTAAGATGGCTGTGTCTATGTTTGCGGGTGTACTAGATACTGTTAATGTTTAAGATGGCTGTGTCTATGTTTGCGGGTGTACTAGATACTGTTAATGTTTAAGATGGCTGTGTCTATGTTTGCAGGTGTACTAGATACTGTTAATGTTTAAGATGGCTGTGTCTATGTTTGCAGGTGTACTAGATACTGTTAATGTTTAAGATGGCTGTGTCTATGTTTGCAGGTGTACCTGATACTGTTAATGTTTAAGATGGCTGTGTCTATGTTTGCAGGTGTACTAGATACTGTTAATGTTTAAGATGGCTGTGTCTATGTTTGCAGGTGTACTAGATACTGTTAATGTTTAAGATGGCTGTGTCTATGTTTGCAGGTGTACTAGATACTGTTAATGTTTAAGATGGCTGTGTCTATGTTTGCAGGTGTACCTGATACTGTTAATGTTTAAGATGGCTGTGTCTATGTTTGCAGGTGTACCTGATACTGTTAATGTTTAAGATGGCTGTGTCTATGTTTGCAGGTGTACCTGATACTGTTAATGTTTAAGATGGCTGTGTCTATGTTTGCAGGTGTACCTGATACTGTTAATGTTTAAGATGGCTGTGTCTATGTTTGCAGGTGTACTAGATACTGTTAATGTTTAAGATGGCTGTGTCTATGTTTGCAGGTGTACTAGATACTGTTATTGTTTAAGATGGCTGTGTCTATGTTTGCAGGTGTACTAGATACTGTTAATGTTTAAGATGGCTGTGTCTATGTTTGCGGGTGTACTAGATACTGTTAATGTTTAAGATGGCTGTGTCTATGTTCGCAGGTGTACTAGATACTGTTAATGTTTAAGATGGCTGTGTCTATGTTTGCAGGTGTACTAGATACTGTTAATGTTTAAGATGGCTGTGTCTATGTTTGCAGGTGTACCTGATACTGTTAATGTTTAAGATGGCTGTGTCTATGTTTGCAGGTGTACTAGATACTGTTAATGTTTAAGATGGCTGTGTCTATGTTTGCAGGTGTACCTGATACTGTTAATGTTTAAGATGGCTGTGTCTATGTTTGCAGGTGTACTAGATACTGTTAATGTTTAAGATGGCTGTGTCTATGTTTGCAGGTGTACTAGATACTGTTAATGTTTAAGATGGCTGTGTCTATGTTTGCAGGTGTACTAGATACTGTTAATGTTTAAGATGGCTGTGTCTATGTTTGCAGGTGTACCTGATACTGTTAATGTTTAAGATGGCTGTGTCTATGTTTGCAGGTGTACTAGATACTGTTAATGTTTAAGATGGCTGTGTCTATGTTTGCAGGTGTACCTGATACTGTTAATGTTTAAGATGGCTGTGTCTATGTTTGCAGGTGTACTAGATACTGTTAATGTTTAAGATGGCTGTGTCTATGTTTGCAGGTGTACTAGATACTGTTAATGTTTAAGATGGCTGTGTATATGTTTGCAGGTGTACTAGATACTGTTAATGTTTAAGATGGCTGTGTCTATGTTTGCAGGTGTACTAGATACTGTTAATGTTTAAGATGGCTGTGTCTATGTTTGCAGGTGTACCTGATACTGTTAATGTTTCAGATGGCTGTGTCTATGTTTGCAGGTGTACCTGATACTGTTAATGTTTAAGATGGCTGTGTCTGTGTTTGCAGGTGTACTAGATACTGTAAATGTTTAAGATGGCTGTGTCTATGTTTGCGGGTGTACCTGATACTGTTAATGTTTAAGATGGCTGTGTCTATGTTTGCAGGTGTACTAGATACTGTTAATGTTTAAGATGGCTGTGTCTATGTTTGCAGGTGTACCTGGTACTGTTAATGTTTAAGATGGCTGTGTCTATGTTTGCAGGTGTACCTGATACTGTTAATGTTTAAGATGGCTGTGTCTATGTTTGCAGGTGTACCTGATACTGTTAATGTTTAAGATGGCTGTGTCTATGTTTGCGGGTGTACTAGATACTGTTATTGTTTAAGATGGCTGTGTCTATGTTTGCAGGTGTACCTGATACTGTTATTGTTTAAGATGGCTGTGTCTATGTTTGCAGGTGTACCTGATACTGTTAATGTTTAAGATGGCTGTGTCTATGTTTGCAGGTGTACCTGATACTGTTATTGTTTCAGATGGCTGTGTCTATGTTTGCAGGTGTACCTGATTCTGTTAATGTTTAAGATGGCTGTGTCTATGTTTGCAGGTGTACTAGATACTGTTAATGTTTAAGATGGCTGTGTCTATGTTTGCAGGTGTACTAGATACTGTTAATGTTTAAGATGGCTGTGTCTATGTTTGCGGGTGTACTAGATACTGTTAATGATTAAGATGCCTGTGTCTATGATACTGTTGATGATTAAGGTGTCTGTGTCTATGATACTGTTAATGATTAAGGTGGCTGTGTCTATGATACTGTTAAGGATTAAGGTGGCTGTGTCTATGATACTGTTAATGTTTAAGATGACTGTGTCTATGTTTGCAGGTGTACCTGATACTGTTAATGTTTAAGATGGCTGTGTCTATGTTTGCAGGTGTACTAGATACTGTTAATGTTTAAGATGGCTGTGTCTATGTTTGCGGGTGTACCTGATACTGTTAATGTTTAAGATGGCTGTGTCTATGTTTGCAGGTGTACCTGATACTGTTAATTATTAAGATGGCTGTGTCTATGTTTGCAGGTGTACTAGATACTGTTAATGTTTAAGATGGCTGTGTCTATGTTTGCAGGTGTACCTGATACTGTTAATGTTTAAGATGGCTGTGTCTATGTTTGCAGGTGTACCTGATACTGTTAATGTTTAAGATGGCTGTGTCTATGTTTGCAGTTGTACCTGATACTGTTAATGTTTAAGATGGCTGTGTCTATGTTTGCAGGTGTACCTGATACTGTTAATGTTTAAGATGGCTGTGTCTATGTTTGCAGTTGTACCTGATACTGTTAATGTTTAAGATGGCTGTGTCTATGTTTGCAGGTGTACCTGATACTGTTAATGTTTAAGATGGCTGTGTCTATGTTTGCAGTTGTACCCGATACTGTTAATGTTTAAGATGGCTGTGTCTATGTTTGCAGGTGTACCTGATACTGTTAATGTTTAAGATGACTGTGTCTTTGTTTGCTGGTGTACCTGATTCTGTAAATGATTAAGATGGCTGTGTCTATGTTTGCAGGTGTACCTGATTCTGTTAATGTTTAAGATGGCTGTGTCTATGTTTGCAGGTGTACCTGATTCTGTTAATGATTAAGATGGCTGTGTCTATGTTTGCAGGTGTACCTGATTCTGTTATTGTTTAAGATGGCTGTTTTTATGTTTGCAGGTGTACCTGATACTGTTAATGTTTAAGATGGCTGTGTCTATGTTTGCAGGTGTACCTGATACTGTTAATGTTTAAGATGGCTGTGTCTATGTTTGCAGTTGTATCTGATACTGTTAATGATTAAGATGGCTGTGTCTATGTTTGCAGGTGTACCTGATTCTGTTAATGATTAAGATGGCTGTGTCTATGTTTGCAGGTGTACCCGATACTGTAAATGTTTAAGATGGCTGTGTCTATGTTTGCAGGTGTACCTGATTCTGTTAATGATTAAGATGGCTGTGTCTATGTTTGCAGGTGTACCTGATTCTGTTATTGTTTAAGATGGCTGTGTCTATGTTTGCAGGTGTACCTGATACTGTTAATGTTTAAGATGGCTGTGTCTATGTTTGCAGGAGTACCTGATACTGTTAATGTTTAAGATGGCTGTGTCTATGTTTGCAGTTGTATCTGATACTGTTAATGATTAAGATGGCTGTGTCTATGTTTGCAGGTGTACCTGATTCTGTTAATGATTAAGATGACTGTGTCTATGTTTGCAGGTGTACCCGATACTGTTAATGTTTAAGATGGCTGTGTCTATGTTTGCAGGTGTACCTGATACTGTCAATGTTTAAGATGGCTGTGTCTATGTTTGCAGGTGTACTAGATACTGTTAATGTTTAAGATGGCTGTGTCTATGTTTGCAGGTGTACCTGATACTGTTTACTCAGCTAATGGTCACATTTGGGATTGTCCTCCTGTTCTCCCTGACGTAAGTTTATCTTCACAGTTCCATTGTAAATAATATCCTTAGTGTAACACAAAAACATTTTACTGATGTCGTATTCAAAAAGAATATTTGTTCTTTTTTCCGGCTTAAGCTAAAACCTTTTCTGAAATTTTAAAATATTTTCTTCGATATAAGAAATTTACTTAAATTTCATTCACAAAAACAACCATTAAATCTAACAAATTTCTTAGGATTTTTCCAAATTTAAGGAAAGTTTCTGTATGAAATTCTGTATGTGTAATTCTGTATTCTGTATGTGTTCTCATCATAAAACTCTATTAATAAGATATCATTGTGAGTTTAGATATATTATGTTGGACAGAACTTTTTGGTTGTTTGGGAGGGATGGTGGTGGAATGTGGGGTGTGTGTGGGGGGTGTGGAGGTGCTGGGGGTGAGTTGAATCTTGTACAACAGAATATACTGTGTTCTCTAATAAAGCATAAAATTTATAAAAATATCACAATGCTTAATTCAAAACAATTTTAAGAGTTTAAATTTTAAGAGAACTTATTTGCTTCTTTTGCAGGAGATCCATCAGAAAATTTGTCCAGTCCAGTCCTGGCGGGGTGACGTTTTACTATGTCTCATAGTAAGTGTTTGTACGTGTATCTGGGTAAATATGTAGTTTTTGTGATTGCAGTTAAATCCACCTTTGTACATGCAAATAACAATGCATCAATTTCTTGCCTAATTTTTGTTATGTTAACAAGCTTATACTGTACAATGTACTAAAGAAAGTGCTTGCAGAAATTGTATGGTGTGAAAATAAAAGTTATAGTTAAATAGTTATTTTTTCATGTTTGTTTCAGCGGAACCTTCTTTGTGACATACTTTGTGCTCATCTGCGTCCCATCTGTGCGGTGAGAGTTTAATGTTTCTTTAAACTGAAACACATTTTGACTTCTGGCAAACATGACCATAATTGTGTCACTGCAGTGTACACATATGTTAAACATAAATTGTATATTTGAGATCACATTATACATGTATATTTATTTGGTTTGATGTAACCAGTTATAGTTGTAATATTGTCAAGGGCACTTACAGTGCATCATTGGTTCTACACTGACATTTTGAATAGGTCTTTCTTCACATTTACGCATCCCTGTGGCATTGTGGTGAGTCGTCAACTTGTAACTCCTCTGACTACTTAGCCTCCACCAAAGTAGCTGGACATCGCTATAATGATCATAAATGGTCGCTGTGTTGTATTTCAAAAACAACAACAAACTTACTTCACTAATAATAGCCTGGACATAGGAGATGGCAGATGTCACATAAGGCCCTAATTGACTTCTATACAGAGCTTACATTCGACACTGAAGACAAATTTAAACTTGTTTTTGATTAGTAAGTTATTGTGACCAGCATGTGCATCCTACATTTTGCCTGTTTAAGAACTTTTGGTTGAAGATGACAAAATAAATTCTTGGACTTTGGCACCGTATCACCTATAAAGTGTCGGTGTGCCGTAAAACACCAAAATACAAATTCTAGGACATCTTTACTATAAATGGCATTCATTAAATAAAATGTATAATCATGTATGTTATTTATGAGCTAATTAAACATAAAAATCAATTTCAGATAAAGTGCATAATATAAATGTATATTTTAATAAAGGTTGTTTTATCATCACATTTCATATTGTTAAATTTTCCAATTACCAGGAGGAAGCACCCAGGCAACCTGATCTGTCTTGGAGTTTTTGTAAGTTTTTATATATTAGTCCAATCATTGAGGAAGACATCTACATTTTGTCTCATTTTTTTTTATTTTCATTAAAACTGCTTTCGTTCAGGAAGTTGGCTTAACACAATAAACTTTTATATGACCATAGCATGACATTCAGATTGATAATTCTGACATTTTCATTGACTGACTTTTTTTACAAATAATTGGATCATGTGACTTTAGTCCTTGTGGCGACTTTTTTATTTTGACAGTGTCCAAAATGATTCTAAATAAATCATATGCTTGATAGTAAAAATGTCATTGATGTTGTTTATATATTGTTAGTCAGTGCATACTTCATTTTACAAGTTAATGGCACTTACCCATTTAAAAACTCCAGGATAACAGGATAGACCTTGTAGTGCAGTCAGTAGATTGTCAGCACTTAGTATGAGAGGCAGAAGTTCCAATTATAGCTCTCTGTCTATTGCTCAAGCATACATCAACATAGTTCTACAACTGGTCAGCTGAGTATCAGAATAAAATGACAAGGTGTCTGACCATGACAGGTATTCATAGCATGCTGTCACAGTGTAGGCAGCACTGTATCTGCTTCAAGTGGTCACCACTGTCAGATTAACTGGTCTGGCCAAGGCATGCTTTCATAGTGTAGGCAGCACTGTATCTGCTTCAAGTGAAGTATTGTTGGTGGTAAGATATGATAAACCCAGGACATTAACATTAATTGACAGTGTAAGCAATACATCTATATTACATAAATAAAATGCAAGCAACATGCAACTAAGTATGTGTCTTGTACCTGTTCGACATCGTATTCTGCCAGCTGTACAAACTAGCACACTTGTTACTCTCAAATCTATCCAATAGTTTCCTTGGCATTTATAATGTCATTGTTGTCATCAAATTTGATTGATCAACATTTGTAATCAATAATTTGATCATTTTTGTCATCATTATTGTGTATACATAAGTTGATGTTTGATTTTTTGTTGTCGTTATTAATTCTATTTAATGATTTCATTTTTTGTTTCCAGACCTTGGCCTTCTCCTATATGGTCGGTGCCATCAGCAGGTAGGCTTGGATGTCCTGGTCATTATCACCAGCACAAACAGATAAAACCTTTGAGTTATTTTTATTCCCTAATCTTGAATTATCATCCATTCATCTGTTTTGTTTTCACCAATTTCTTCATGGATTTGGGAAACAAGTTCTTAGCTTTAATTATTGCCTCTCACCTGTTTGTTTCCTGTTAGAATGAGCTGTCTAGGTAGTAACCACATTCGTTAGGTGTCTAGAAGTCTAGTGTTCCAAATCTTATGAGTGTCATTGCCCTTTCACATGGGACTGGAATTTCCTAAAAACTTTCCTTTGTTGTTTTTTTGTGATGATTGGAATTATTCCGAAGCATATTACTGTTAAAGGTCCTGGCTCATACACTTACAACAAGAACATTAACTGTTAAAGGTCCTGGCTCATACACTTACAACAAGGTCCTGGCTCATACACTTACAACAAGGTCCTGGCTCATACACTTACAACAAGGTCCTGGCTCATACACTTACAACAAGGTCCTGGCTCATACACTTACAACAAGGTCCTGGCTCATACACTTACAACAAGGTCCTGGCTCATACACTTACAACAAGGTCCTGGCTCATACACTTACAACAAGGTCCTGGCTCATACACTTACAACAAGGTCCTGGCTCATACACTTACAACAAGAACATTAACTTATGGTCCTGGCTCATACACTTACAACAAGGTCTTGGCTCATACACTTACAACAAGGTCCTGGCTCATACACTTACAACAAGAACATTAACTTATGGTCCTGGCTCATACACTTACAACAAGAACATTAACTTATGGTCCAGGCTCATACACTTACAACAAGAACATTAACTTATGGTCCTGGCTCATACACTTACAACAAGAACATTAACTTATGGTCCTGGCTCATACACTTACAGCAAGAACATTAACTTATGGTCCTGGCTCATACACTTACAACAAGGTCCTGGCTCATACACTTACAACAAGAACATTAACTTATGGTCCTGGCTCATACACTTACAACAAGAACATTAACTTATGGTCCTGGCTCATACACTTACAGCAAGAACATTAACTTATGGTCCTGGCTCATACACTTACAACAAGGTCTTGGCTCATACACTTACAACAAGAACATTAACTTATGGTCCTGGCTCATACACTTACAACAAGAACATTAACTTATGGTCCTGGCTCATACACTTACAACAAGAACATTAACCTGTTAAAGGGCCTGGCTCATACACTTACAACAAGAACATTAACTTATGGTCCTGGCTCATACACTTACAACAAGAACATTAACTTATGGTCCTGGCTCATACACTTACAACAAGAACATTAACTTATGTTTGTTCTGTCTTCCTGTTAAAGGTCCTGGCTCATACACTTACAACAAGAACATTAACTTATGTTTGTTATGTCTTCCTGTCATTTATGTTGTCATTGGTAAAGGTCCTTGCTCATACACTTACAACAAGAACATTAACTTATGTTTGTTATGTCTTCCTGTCATTTATGTTGTCATTGGTAAAGGTCCTTGCTCATACACTTACAACAAGAACATTAACTTATGTTTGTTATGTCTTCCTGTCATTTATGTTGTCATTGGTGTATTTAACAAATCATACAGTTTGAATTAGATGAATGTTTCATGTTAATTGTGGTTATTAACTGTTAATACTAATCTTACTTTGCAGCTTCTACACGACTAACAGTGTGATGGTGTGTGCAGGGATTACCACGCTCGTCTGTCTCGCCATCTCCTTGTTTGCCATTCAGACCAAGGTAGGCAAACTAACACAGAATGTCTCTTGTGGATTATGAAAGCCTTTTATATCACATAACTTGAAGGGCATTCATTAGGTAACTTTTAACAGTTTATTTAGGTATCTTCGATTACCTGCTAGTTAACTATCCGGTTGTAAACATTTGTCAATAATAAGTTATATCCCACTATGACAATGCCTTTTCATCGAAACTCCCATACCGTAAATTTCAAAAACAACTTATTGATAGATTTGATAAATAGAATCTAATATTTGTTTTTGATTACTGGGCATATTAAACTAGTTAAATAAAACATTAAAAAAGCTTGGAAAAGCTTGTTTCATAGCATACAATCCAACTTATTTAATATTTTCAGACTTCACTTAAGTAATTCCTCTTTGTAACCAATGATCAGTATTATAATAAATTAGAGATATATTTAAGACTTATTTTTTTATTATTGAACACCTGCATATTAATATAATTCTAATCTAAACTCATTTTTAAATACTTTTGAGTAAAAAGGGATTTTTGTATTTCTACTTTGTATCAAATTTGTTACTTAATCAAATGTTTCTTGTCATCAAGATTGTCCTGTCATCATGATAAGTAACAAAACTCCACTTGCAGTGGTGAATCTTGTTTTGTAGCTTAAGCTGTGGGCCAAACCACAAATCAGCACAATGTACTGTGGATTTCTGTTGGACTAGTTCAATGTTCAATCTTATTGTTGTGATTGCAGATTGACTTCACGATGTGTACCGGCCTGCTGTTTGCCTTGTGCATGGTCCTGTTCTTCTTTGGATTCTCGTGCCTGATCGTGTACTATACTGCAGGATACAACTATGTATGTAATTGGATTTGCAAGAAACTTTTTGCTCCCTTTTATAAGTCATTGCTTATCACCAACATGATTATTAGTTATTTTTAGCTCCAGTTTTAAAGAGAAGTAATAGAGCTATTGTCCCAACCCTCCTGTCAGACTTGGTTAACCCTCTTGTAAAGGTCCATTTCTTGGAAATTGTCAAAAATGTTTAATTCAAACTTTAAAAACTTGTTCACTTTGAAAAGAGGAGTTATGTCCCTTTTCATAAAACCCTCAACCATTCAGAAAAATTAAGGGTGCTCAGTTTTGGCTCAAACTGTGGGCCGATTAGACCGAAATCTCTGTCAGTCCAGACCATTGAACATTAGATATTGGACTCTGAATGGGAGGTTTCTGGTTCACACCTGAAGCCAATCCTGAGATGTTAGCCCTTGGTCAAGACCTATTGACTGCACCTAGTTTCAGGTAGTTCCCAGGAGAGTTTTGGTTCTAGCTAGGCAGTGGAGCTAGCGAGCGAGCGAGATAAAGAGAGAACTTATTCCTTAAATAACAATAAACAGAAAGGGTAAAATCTTTAATGAGCATTATTTATTTGGGATTGTCACTGTTATGGCCTGCTGTGACACCTGTCATCACTGTTTCTTGTGTTGGCAGATCCTGGACTGTGTGTGGGGAGGCCTGGCAGCTCTTGTCTTCTCTCTGGTAAGTACTTATATACCCTGCCAGTCAGTGGGTAGGTCAGAGGTCATATCAAGACATGCTGGCTCACCAGCTGACAAATCATATTACCTGATCAAACATGAATTAACAGTTGATATTTGGTTATATAGTAATCATAAAACAGAATGTTTATCGCTGGTCATTAATTGGGATGTGATCCACTTAACAGTCTAATATGTTTAGAGGTCTGGGTGCATGGCTGGTACCATGGCTGGTACCATAAAGATAGATTTTATTTCAACATAAAATATGTAATAACATGGCATAAAATATTAAAACATACAAAAACAATATAACAAAGTATGAATTAATATAGCCATGTCACTCAACATTAAATGTCAAGGATAACACAAAAAGAGTCTTAATTAACTCTTATTTCCATTGCGGTCCTTGAGAAATAGTGTTGTATGACATAGGGAGATTAAAATAAATAGGATCACAAATAGTCAATGTTTTAAAATTGTAAAGAACTAACCACACTAGTAAACAGATTTTGTAAGCTTATTATAAAAAAAATAAGTTGATAAGAACTAATTATCACAGGATCAGACATTGACTTAAGAAAACTCATATAAAAATAAATGAATAATTATGATTTACATAAAGGAAATTAAACTAAAATTGCCATGAAGTATTTATGAAGACTAAACTATCTATCAATACGTGATATAATTAACAAACTAATATATATCAATACTGTAAGATAAACTTCATTTTTTAAGTTCAGATTTTTAAAAAATGTTCCTTGACCCTAGATTTAAAAGAAGATGGTGTTCTGGAATCCCTGATATATTGAGGCATACTGTTCCATAAGGTACACCCGCTGTAGGCAAATGATTTAATGCCAAACCCTTTTACAACTGGAACAGTATACCTCTTGCTGTCTGTTAAAGTACTTCTATCAAGGTTAGTATTAAGTTTTACCCTGAACCTAGTAGGATAATTATGAATATCACTGACAGGGGTAAAATGTTCACTCATATATGCGGGAGCAGTGTTTGAATAAATCTTAAAAACATGACAGACAGTTATTTGGTTTACTCTATCAGCAACTGGTAACCAGTTAATTTTGACAAAATGCTCTTTGTCTAAATGAGACCTAGGGTGTAAATTCAGAACAAATCTCTTTGGTTAAACTGTTAAACCAAACCGAAGAAGCATAGTCAAAATGACACTGGATAAGGAGAGACACTAAAAGTTTTTTGTATGATGTGTAAAAAATTCACTCTTGCGATATAAGAATTTAGGCCTCGCATTTGATTTTTTAATAACATTCCTGGTCATAGAATCAAAGGATAAGCATTGGTCAATAATGGCGCCAAGGTATTTAACTGATGGTTTTGATTCAATTGTGTGACCATTGCAGCTTATATTTAGACTTGACTGGGAAATTAACCTCCTTTGGGAACCAAATAAAATGGATTCGGTTTTACCAAGGTGCAAAGACAGTTTATTACATATAAGCCACTGGCTAACGATATTCAAGTCATGACACAAAGTATTTTCAATGTCGTGCTTGTTTTTGGCAGATACAAGGATGGCAGAGTCGTCCGCATAAAGTAAAAGTTTATTCTTTATAGCTGCAGACAGGTCATTGAAATAGATTAAAAAAAGCAAAGGGCCTAAAATCGAGCCTTGAGGGACACCACAGGTTACCTTGGCTGTGGAAGACTGAACACCTGAAAGTTCAACTAATTGACATCTATCTGACAAATAAGATGAAAACCATTGAACAGATAGTTTAGAAAGACCTGTAGCTTTCAGTTTCATTAAAAGAATGGGGTGATTAACTTTATCAAAGGCCTTCTGGAGATCAAGAAGAATCATACCTACTAGGTGACCTTTGTCCATTTGAAAACGGATATTATCAGTGAGACTTATTGCTAGATATATTACCATGGCTGGTAACATGGCTGGTACCACATGGCTAGTAACATGGCTGGTAACATGGCTGGTCATAAATAAATAGTTTCCTAATTTCTGATAAGAAGCATGGAGAATACTTTTGTTATTGTTCAAGTAAAAATTTTACAAATTTCTTTAATCTTTCCGTATCACATGTAGGTTAATTGTTACTTTTAGACATACAGTCATTTAACTGATTATTCAACAGCTTGCTTATTATGATGCCTTCCTAAGACCTTGCTTTTTTGATGCCTTGTCGTCTTACAACCATCGTATTTAATTTAGGTGTAAATTAGACTTTCCCATAGATTTTTTCAGTTTTATAATGATAATTCAAATCTTAGACATTGGAACAATAATCTTTTCTTTTTTTCTTTACTAAACTAACTGCTAAGTACCTTATCAGATTTCTGTTCTTGTATTTGTCAGTTCCTGATCTATGACACCCAGATGATTGTGGGCGGCAGGAAGCACGAGTTGAGCCCTGAGGAGTATGTCTATGGTGCCCTGCAGCTGTACATTGACGTTGTCTACCTGTTCCTCATCATCCTCTCCTTCTTTGGCAAGTCCAACTAGACACTATCCATAGGTAGCACATCTTTGCTGTCATAGTGGACAGGATTTTGGAACCATTTTGAACTATCTACTTTCAAAAAAATATTTCACAAGTTGTCAAAGGTCCAGCCTAGAGTTATGAGAATTCACTGTGTATACTTCTGTACTTATGTATCTGCTATTATGACGTGTAGCAGAACGTGATCTTCAACTATGGTTGTATAAGAAATGAGTTGAATAAATTGACTTTGTATCAAAGTTTTTAGAAATACACTTCTGTAATTATAATTTCTTATTATGTTAATTTAAAAAGATCTAGATGTTAGTCCTTTTTCAGGTATTTTTATGGTTTGAATCTTGTCTTTAAAGATTTTCACTTTTTTAGCTTTCTAATGAAGTTCAATCCATGATTAACAGTCTTTAACAAAATTCTTATTGCCTGTATACAACAGCTCCCTGCATCAATGTGTGCATCAATATGAATAAAGTTATACTCAAGACATGGTCACAGTTTAGTATTTGTTCCTGAGACAGAATCACACCTACAATAATATCTACCAGTAATTCTGTCACTGTTGCGCCACTCTGTGTACTTTTTGAGACTGTTGTTTGCCCGTAGCATATATTCTTAACCCTAGGGTGTTCAGCTTTAAAAGGAAAATGAGTCAGTGTAGATATTTTTTAAATCTAAAGACAGCATAAGGCGATCAGAAGTTAAATTGCAGTCCTTTATTTACTGTCGTTTAACAGAGTTTGGCTTTTTGACCAAATATTAAAAGGTCAAATTTGATCAACTGTGACCAAGTTCCTTTAATATAAACATTTTTTGCTGAATTTGATCAAATAATGACATTTGATATTAATTTACAACTTTTCACTTTGGCTAGATTTAATTCAGTCTATTTAAATGCTGAAGATATACTGGATACATAATCAAGATTTACATCTGTTTAATAGAATGTACAACATAGACTTGAATTATTTTTAACCTACTTTATGAGTTGTACATGGAAAAGTCACCTTTCTCTGTCCACCTCTGTATTTGCTTCTAAGTTTATTCTTGCAATTGGTTTGTCTTGGTTGAGGTTGCTTTGTAATTAGACACCTGTTTTTTTTGAGATTGCATACAGTGTAAAACTGTGAGGTTGAATTTGCCAACATGTGCTGAATGGTTTCCAGTAACTGATAGGATAACAGACATGCTACAAAGATGAAGATGCTTTAATTGTTATAAGCTTTGATTAACATATAACATACATAACTTGACTACATTGTACAAAGGTCTTCTGAAAATTTCAAACAACTTACTACTTTAGCTTTGAATAACAGAAAGGTTAATTCAATTGTATTTACTTTTTCACTGAATGTATTACCTAAAGCATTTTATTCTGCATTGCTTAATGTATCTTGACATTCTCTTACTGAAATTTATTTTTAATGTAATTTTAACTATTACATGAATTAATTTTGAGCTTATTGGGAAAGAAATGTTAAAAACTTAGGAAACATAAATAGGCAGATTTTACTCATTTTACATGCATTCATTTTGTGTGCTATCTGCTGCAAAGATTTTTTACTGAGATTTGAACTTTTACATTATTTTGAACAATTGTTGGAAGACATTTGACCTACACTATGTATTTAGTGTTGTATTGGAAACATTAATTTATTGCTTTTTTCAATCATGAAAATTATGTTCGCTTAAGACTGTACAGAAATGTGTGGTAGGTAATTCTTATACATATGTGTACTGAAGTTGTATTTTATGTAAATCATATATGACTTTCCTCCTATTCATTTTTGGTCATAAACATTGTTGTTGTTTTTACTTTGAAAAATGTTATCTATAAGGATGTTGTTATCATTACTTAATGATAACTGATGTACATTTGTGTTGTTTTTAAAGCAGTTTTGATATGTATTTTAAATAACCATTAAGGAGTTACTAAGTTATTAATAACTCCATTAAAATAAACTTTATTAGAGAATTGTGTGGGTACAGGTATTTATATCAAGGTTCAAACTTTAGCTGTTAGCATTATGACACAAAGCAAACACGCTTTTAACTGAAGAAAATAAAGATTTTTCTAAAGATTGTAAACAGATGAGGTGATAATCTTTTATAAACCAATCAGACAGAACATTTGTTCTATACTGTCAGTTAAGTCAGTAACAGCCTTGTTAATCCAAGCAGTGTAAGAATGAGTTGGTTAATATGAACAGGCATGTTGATGCTGGGTGATGTAGGAGAAAAATAACATGTTTTTAATATACTAGACTGTAACTCGATATATATTACGAGTTGTTGCATTTCTCAACAGCCGCACGTGTCCCTCCTCTCACTCTTGGCGTCAACATGGCAGTTTCAGATGACAAAAATGGCAACAAGCCAACCAAAGAGCAGCATTTGACAATGTGACTTTATTCTATTGAAGTTATGTAAGGAATATCATGTTAAATGTTAATATATTATAAATGTTGTTTATTGTTGAAAACTGTTTAAAATTTGTATTATTAAAAAGTTAATGTAAATTTTTTTGCCAATGTGTTTTCTGTCAACATGTGGAATACTATAAACACTCATCAATCTACAATTACTAAATTTACTTCCATTAATTGAGAAAACTGCCAGGTAATTTAATTATCTTTTTTCATTCGAATTGTTGTCAAAAAAAACAAAACTTTTAAATTTTAAATCGTGCTTATCATTGACATACGAGTCATCCACTGATTTGTCACATCATCCGTAGTTCTGTATATACTGTATATTTCCTGTAACGTCATCAGATATCTATTTTTGTATTATGTCTTCATAAAAAATAAACTAAAGATAAATAAGTGAGATTTAATCTTTTTTAGGCAATTAAAATGTTTTCCAAATGCTGTTTCTTTGAGGCTTTTGAATTTGTTGTATTGAAACTACCTCAAAATTTTCAGTTTGTTAAATGAGACTATGGCCTATGGAATTCTTGCCCTCTTCCAAGAATTCTGAAGTTGCGGACTACACCATTTGCTGATTTAGGCGTTAACAAGTTACAAAATATAAATGTTAGAAGTCTGCCCCTGATATGCAGGTCAATACAGATCTATTCATTGCTTTACTGTCATCTTTTAAAAGTAAAATGATAATGGCTTGAAATAAAAACAACTTATTCTATTTTATATATTTAGCAAAACTTTCAATATTCCGATTAAGTGTTATCTAGTTCATTGTTAATTGTATCTGGTTTGGTATATGCATGAATACATCTATGATGCTTTTCTGTGTTTTAGTAATAAACTGTTGTTTTATAAAACTGAATTTGGTTGATTTTTTTTCTTGTTGATTTTCTTTTTCATACACTGAAGCGTCAAATGCCTAAATTGAAAACTGCACAAAATGTAAAATGCCCATTTCAGTTAGGGTAGACAGAAAAAGCCACTTAAAATCTCATTACCTAGTTCTGGATTGGGTCTTATCCAACTGCTGTTTGTAAATCAAATACACACAGACACATTTATAAAGATGGATTATAATAAAAACACATGCTAGTTTGTGTACTATTTAACTTAAACCCAAACTTAACATTCCTTTTCAGTATTTTTGTGATTTTCAATTCTATTTTTTACTGAATACTGTCTCTGTAAACTATTGTAAAATGTTAAATAAAACTCTCCTTTATTATTACTATATTAGTTATAATAGAACAATTTTGATAAAAAAATTCATTTGAGCAAATGCATCTATTGAGACACCTTAATCCAACCACCATACATCACAATAGCTTTAGCCAACAACTTCATTGCTAAAGTAATTTTACAGTTTGGAAACTATGGTAATGTCGAAACTATGGTAATGTCTACTTTTGTTTGCTTTCATTGCTAGTGTTGTTTGGGCAACATTGTAATGGCGCCTCCTTAGAGATTCTGTGATTTGACTGACTGAATTTGAAATACTGTTGGTTGGACGATAAACCCAATAAACGAACAGACTTAATCTAGACAGCTATACATTGTTGACAAAAAATACAGCTGAAATCAGATAAATGAATGTTTCCACTATTTGGTTACATTAAGTGGCGGAATAGATAACCATCATTTGACTGTTATTGCCATTTACATTTAGTGGTGGAATAGATAAGGTGCGACCACCATGACTTACTGCCGTTTGACAATTACATTTAGTGGTGGAATACATAAGGTGTGACCACCATGACTGCCGTTTGACAATTACATTTAGTGGTGGAATACATAAGGTGTGATCACCATGACTGTTACTGCCGCTTGACAATTACATTTAGTGGTGGAATACATAAGGTGTGATCACCATGACTGTTACTGCCGCTTGACAATTACATTTAGTGGTGGAATACAGGTGTGACCACCATATGGCTGTTACTGCCGCTTGACAATTACATTTAGTGGTGGAATACAGGTGTGACCACCATATGGCTGTTACTGCCGCTTGACAATTACATTTAGTGGTGGAATACAGGTGTGACCACCATATGGCTGTTACTGCCGCTTGACAATTACATTTAGTGGTGGAATACAGGTGTGACCACCATATGGCTGTTACTGCCGTTTGACAATTACATTTAGTACTGGAATACATAAGGTGTGATCACCATGACTGTTACTGCCGCTTGACAATTACATTTAGTGGTGGAATATATAAGGTGTGACCACCATATGGCTGTTACTGCCGTTTGACAATTACATTTAGTGGTGGAATAGATCAGGTTTGATCACCCTTACTGTTAGTGCCGTTTGACTGTGAGCATTTAAGATAATAAACACAGTATTTGGTGCTTTCAAGCTGTATAAATTGGACTGCTCACAGCTTATGCAGCAATTTTTCCATGGAGGATAAAAGAGTTAGGCAGAAAAAAATGCACTCAAATTATTAAATAATAGATTACACTTTTTTTTAAACTGATAACAGTTCAAGTAATATACTTAAGCAATTTACCAACTACCCATTGAACCTTCTTGTGAAAAATGCTCAGATGATCATCGCCGTCTTGGGGACAGCATATGATGTCGGTTTCCTTGATGACTTCCTCTAAGCAGCCTTAACGGGCAAAACACTTATCAGCGCAGCTAACAATTGCATAATAAACACAGCCCCCCCCCCCGGTCACTTTTTACCAGCCTGTATCGGATTACACAAAACTATGATTAGGTATATAAAGTGGTCTGACAAAAACGTCTGATGTTTTTGTCCCAATCATTCTAAAGATGAGTTTGAACCCTTGGTTCTCATTGCTTCAAAAATTCTTTGCCATCGACTTCTATGCATGATAGAAAAAGGTTACATATTTTTTTCCTGATAGTAACTACTGATAATACTGAATATTGACAAAAAATTTCCATATATGGGAATAAACACTAGGATATTACTTAACCCGTTTGAACTCTACCATTTTTTTATATATATAGTTTTACACCAACCCTATCAGCTCAACCTCGTTTTGTATCGTCTATTAACATGTTCAGATAAAAAATGATCTGAACATTTGAATGCTGAATGAGATTTGCCATCCCGATTTAAAACTAATACCACATAACTTGCTACATCTGTTGTCTGCAGAGATTATTGTGGTTATATATATTTTTATGTTTACCTTACTAGTACTTTTTTAACGATGAGACATTTTCAGACTTGTCAGGTAAACTGAAACCAATGGGCATCAACCTTGCTCACACAAATTACAGCCAACAACTATTAACATGGATGGAAATTACACACGAAGATGACTCCTCAGTTCACAGGTCTTGGAATGAAGAACCAAGCAAGCACTTGTAAGACTGTTTTGTTTTTATTCAGGTCATGATCACATGTCTGTTATAACAGACGTAACAAAACAATTGAATAAATAATGATGGAATGAAATTAAATGAAAATGAAATGATGTTTCTGGACCAATATTCACAAAAAAAAATATTATTTTTTTTGACTTAATTGACGGTTAAGAAATCATAAATTTTGAAATATTCTGTGAATATTGTCTATTGGGGTGTTACATCTAGAACGAAAATTAAGTCCAAGAAAGTTGTAAAACTCTACCACAGATGGTAAACATGTTTTGTTCAGGAAGTCCAATATGTGTAGGAGGATGGTTGTTAGTCGACCTCTTCAATGGTTGGTCCCTGGGAGGCACCACCGGGAGCTGCACCACCAGCCCCACCAAAGTTGGGTGCACCGCCGGGCATACCTCCTGGGGCACCTCCGCTGGCGGCGTACAGCTTGGTGATGATGGGGTTGCATACACCCTCCAGTTCCTTCTGCTTAGACTCAAACTCCTCTTTCTCAGCCAGCTGGTTACCATCCAGCCAGTGGATCACATCATTGCACTTGTCCAGAATAACTTTCTTGTCTTCTTCACTGATCTTGTCCTTAAGTTTCTCATCTTCTACTGTTGACTTCATGTTAAATGAGTAACTCTCCAGCTGGTTCTTTGCCTGGATGCGGTTCTTCTGGTTCTCATCCTCATTCTTGTACTTCTCTGCATCATTCACCATTCTGTCGATCTCATCCTTGCTCAATCGTCCTGAAGGTACACAAGGTAAAGCATGTTCATGCAATTGCTTAGTGGTCAGTGCAAGTTAAGTGTAAAGAAGCAGAAACCATTTTACAAACAGAGCCAATCTATCATTGCAAACAAGAATGCTGAAAATAGTTACAATTTACAACAGTCACTTTACATTCATTAGCTCACCAAAGTTTGTTGCCAACAATACTGAACATTAAATAGAGCTAAAATGTGTAACGCAATTATAATGCTTACCCTTGTCATTTGTGATGGTGATCTTGTTCTCCTTGCCAGTGCTCTTGTCGGTGGCAGAGACGTTCAGGATACCGTTGGCATCAATGTCAAAGGTGACCTCAATCTGGGGTACACCTCGAGGTGCTGGTGGAATGCCTGTGAGCTCAAACTTCCCAAGCAAATTATTGTCCTTGGTCATGGCTCGCTCTCCCTCAAACACCTGGATGAGCACACCTGGCTGATTGTCTGAGTAGGTGGTGAATGTTTGGGTCTGTTTTGTGGGGATGGTGGTGTTCCTCTTGATGAGGGATGTCATCACACCTCCGGCGGTCTCGATACCGAGTGACAGGGGAGTGACGTCCAACAACAAGAGATCCTGCACCTCCTCGGACTTGTCTCCGTGCAAGATGGCAGCCTGGACAGCTGGAAGGTACAAATTAAAAGGCATTAGTATATCATTACTGCTACATCTACATTTACAATTTAATTAAGACAGCAAAATATTATTGACAAAGACTAGCAAATAGTGCAGAAACCAAAATCTCAAATTTTAGCCTAGGTATCTTATTTCTGCAAGTCTAGTAGAAATGGCTTTTTAAATTGGTTGGTTCAGACATCCAAGGAAGGACGCTGTGCCATCTTCAAGCCTTGCGGCTTTCTGGTGGAAACTGCGAAAATGTGGAAGAATTCATCATCACCAACATTAGTTATTAAAGACTTGTGATTATTGTTTTTAAAAATTGGGTATATAAAAAAACATTCAAAGAAACCAATACTGTAAAGAAACTAATACTGTACTTTTATAGTGAGCACAATAAAATAATAAATACCAAAATGTCTATTTTACAAACTTTAAATATGAACTACACAGGGAATGCGGAGTATTTTAAACCCACAACACACTGCAGAAGCTAATGTCGATGACCAGCTGAAGAAATTAACAAGTTGCCAATTAACACATGTTGGTTCAGACATCCAAGGAAGGACGCTGTGCCATCTTCAAGCCTTGCGGCTTTCTGGTGGAAACTGCGAAAATGTGGAAAAATTCATCATCACCAACAAAGATTCAGTCACGATTTTTCAATGAAGGGATCAGCCTTGCTTATTTAGTGTAATTTCGATATAGTGGGAAATTCATAACCAGCAACAACAGGAATTTAGAAAACAATATTCAGTCCTTAGCTAAATAAACACAAGTCAAATAACTGATGTCTTGAACCATTTTGTTTTGTGAATCAAACATCAATTACCGAAATAGTCTATGGTCAACTACAACAAAATAGGAGACAGAATGGCGGTTGTATTTTGGCTGTATAAAATTTCCCTGCTTTAAAACTAAAAAAAGGTGATTTTAAAAAATAGGGTTTTTGTCTTTTAAAACTAAGCATGTTGGTTCAGACATCCAAGGAAGGACGCTGTGCCATCTTCAAGCCTTGCGGCTTTCTGGTGGAAACTGCGAAAATGTGGAAAAATTCATCATCACCAACAAAGATTCATTAATACAGTCCTAGAGAGGGTTTGTTAACAGAAGTACCTAAGACTTACAAGACAGTCAATACATCTGATAGTCTGCAAGGCCAGACAGTACCAAGTGATATTCTGCACTAAACTATTTCCAGCAAAAGGCTAGTGTGAACAGCATTAAAGTATTTGCATGTAGTGTTTCAAACACCTCAATTGATGGCAGCAAAAAAGGTATTCCATCTATTAATTGGTGACAAGTTAAATAATGACACCCACATGCAACCTTGTCTTGCAGCTCTCTGGAGGAAACGTGAAAAACAGCAAAATGACATTCGCCAAGCAATGTGAAAACACTTGTTTAAAACACGTAACGAAGCAAAGAACAGACAGCATCTAATCACAATTAAGCTACAAATTCTCCCTAACCACCACTCTCTGTAACCTTTGATAAGGTACCAAAACAAAGACTCAAAAACAACCCAAAGATACAAAAGCAAATGGGCTAAAAATTCATTATGGTTTGCAGTATAAATACAAGTTGGTTCAGACATCCAAGGAAGGACGCTGTGCCATCTTCAAGTCTTGCGACTTTCTGGTGGAAACTGCGAAAATGTGGAAAAATTCATCATCACCAACTTGTATTCTTCAATAAAATGCAAGCCACAATGACTTACTCCAACTCTATATACACAGTATCAAACAACCTACCTGCACCATAGGCGACGGCCTCATCAGGGTTGATGCTCTTATTCAGCTCCTTGCCATTGAAGAAGTCCTGGAGCAACTTCTGGATCTTCGGGATACGTGTGGAGCCACCAACCAAGACAATCTCATTGACGCCAGACTTGTCCATCTTGGCATCGCGAAGGGACTTCTCAACTGGTTCCAGGGTGCCACGGAACAGATCTGCATTGAGCTCCTCAAACCTGGCTCTGGTGATGCTAGTGTAGAAGTCAATACCCTCAAACAAAGAGTCGATTTCAATGCTGGCCTGTGTGCTGGATGACAGAGTTCTCTTCGCCCTTTCACAGGCAGTACGCAGACGACGCACAGCACGTTTGTTGTCACTCATGTCTTTCTTGTGTTTGCGTTTGAACTCCTGGATGAAGTGGTTCACCATGCGATTGTCAAAGTCTTCACCACCCAAGTGGGTGTCACCTGATGTGGATTTCACCTCGAAGATGCCATCTTCAATGGTGAGAATAGATACATCAAAGGTACCGCCTCCCAAGTCGAAGATAAGGACATTCCTCTCACCACCAACCTGTAAATATAGATGGACGAAACATGAGGACAGCCAAGGAGGAATAGACAATTATGATCAGGCACACCAATCATATGTCCATCACACAGATCGCAACAAATCTGTGACATCAATCTCATTTAAGACCTAAACATTCATGTACAAGCTGTGGATGCACATCAGGTAGTACACCACAAAACACAGCTACAAAGTCCAAACGTTTTTAATTATTGAAATTGGTCTAGCATAATACCCTGATCTTTAAAGCTAACCAACAAAAAATCTATTTCAATTACCTTCTTGTCGAGACCATAGGCAATGGCAGCAGCTGTGGGTTCATTGATGATACGGAGTACATTAAGACCAGAAATAGTTCCAGCATCCTTGGTGGCCTGTCGCTGGGAGTCGTTGAAGTAAGCTGGTACTGTGACTACCGCGTTGGTAACAGTCTAAAACACAGGAATAAACATGACAGTCAAGCTTAATGAACTTTTCTTTATCATCTGAACTGTAGTTTAGACTTAGGCCGCATAAACAACTGGCACCTGGAATACTGCGAAAAAACTTACGATTGCTGGCTTACAATCAATTCTAATCCCTAGCCTACTAAGCTTGTATTAATCAAGAAAGTTACAATCTGGAATCAGCAAAATCACTATTTGCTGCACTCTGCCTCAATGTCCAGTTAGATGTGCAAGTAGAAAATAAAGCATTTTACTTCTCAAGGAATACAGAAGGCTGTTAAGTGTCTAATGTAAAATATCAATATGTACCTTTCCGAGGTAAGCCTCTGCAGTTTCCTTCATTTTTGTGAGAACCATGGAAGAGACTTCTTCTGGGTAAAACGTTTTTGTCTCTCCCTTATATTCAACTTCAATCTTTGGTTTGCCACCATCACTTTTTACCGTGAATGGCCAGTGCTTCATATCTGCTTGAACTGCAGCATCCTCAAACTTTCGGCCAATTAAACGCTTAGCATCTGAAGTAGACATCATTTACAATATATTTATAATTAATAATAGATTTTTGTTTATCAGATTGCAGCGACAAACTATGATCAGAGATGTCCAGCTGTTTTGATCGAGGAAGAATCCACACAAATGTCTAGCTAGAACCACTGGCATACCACATGTCAGCTGGTACCCACATGAAGTATTCACCTCGAATGGGACTGCGATAAGTGGCTAAGCAGTTCGGGCATCCCACATTAACAATAGAGAATAGAGATTTATAAAGATTGGATCGAGTTGCAAAATCCGTGTAGCTGCTTATTACCCAAAAATGATACCATGCAGCAACAGACGATTCTGAGCTTCTTTCATGTGACGATCAAGCAGCAGAGTAAGTTTGCTGTTAAATGTTCATACAAACGAGTGGATACAATCATGAAGTGCTCACATCAGTTAATAAATCAGTATAACCTGCGCTGTTAATATTTAGCATCCTGAAAATTGACATGGCAAAACATACCAAAGACTGTGTTTGTGGGGTTCATGGCGACCTGGTTCTTAGCAGCATCACCGATCAATCGCTCGGTGTCTGTGAATGCCACATAACTTGGTGTGGTCCTGTTTCCCTGATCGTTTGCAATGATCTCAACTTTGCCATGCTGGAACACCCCCACGCAGGAATAGGTGGTTCCCAAATCAATACCGACTGCTGGTGCCTTTGCCATTCTGAAAAAAGAGACAAACACGTGTTGGTCAGATATTAAATAAGTATTACACTCATAAATATACAAATAAAATGAAGTATGCTTATTATAACATTTAATTAGCACTACTCTCTTACGTAATAAAGGCGTCGATCTAGGTTCAAATCTACAAAGTCGAAATCCAGCATGGCAAAAAAAATATTCTAAAGGTGAAATTCATGTGGACAAACATTACATAGCATTTTATCAAACTAAAATCGAAAGTCTAAAACAGTTAGTGTAACTCATTAAGCTATAAATATCTTACCTCGTGGTTGGTGAGGTTCTTTTGTTCTTGTGATCTTCTTCGAACTTCACTGATCAAAACCTGGGTTACAACTAACACGAGGAACGAACGCCGGCGGATATGACGTACTTTCGAACATTCCAGAAAGCGTTGAAGTGTCCAACCAATCAGAGCTGGGAATCCCCATGCGGTCAGAAACGGGACACAATCTACTAATAGTTTTAATTTAAATTACAAAGGATTGTGTCACATATTAACAAAGAACTTATACCATCGGACAATAAAAATACATTTTTATGAATTTTTATCTTTCTTCTCGCCTTTACCCACTAAACATATTATTATTGTGTGTGTGTGTGTGTCACAACAATTATAAAATTGAATTTAGTGGTGGGTACTCACGTGGTGGAAAATTCTGGATATTACATAATTGCACACCCTCATGGTTACTGGTACTTTCTATTTGCCATAGGTGATAGGGCGGACCGTCCTACTTTTTGTTCTTTTTTGTATTTTATTACCATTATGTTTTGCCTAATAGCATAGTCATTCCCCATAAGTAAAAATAAATATACACTTTTTTGTAAGTGTTCTTACATAAGAGGGACTGGTAGATCTACATAAAGGTTGGACGGGATATTGTTATTTACACTGTTTGCTAGAAAAACCTTCAGGATGTGCGAGGTTGGAGCGCTCGACAAACCAGGTTTAAGCACCCCAGTCGGTCCTTTTGCCGATTGATCGTTCCAAGGCGGTAACTGATGTTTTTTCTTTATGTGTGTTACGTCTCGTCTCTGTGTTTTTGTAACATTTACATTTTACCTTGTTTGCCTTTGTGTACTGGTAGATAAAATTTAAATATCTGGAAATTTTGATAGAACCTCTTCTTATTTACCTATACTAATTGTCCATTATGGTAAATGGCTAAACACCACCTTTCTTTCTTTCTTTCTTTCTTTCTTTCTTTCTTTCTTTCTTTCTTTCTTTCTTTCTTTCTTTCTTTCTTTCTTTCTTTCTTTCTTTCCTTCTTTCTTTTGCATCTTTGTCTTTTTCATGTTTTACGGGTTTTTTCCCCCGCTTTTTTCTCTTCCTTCTTTTGTGCTTTGCGTCATTGTCTTACTATTTTTGTTATTGAAAATAATTTCAAATCAAGAATTATAGTGAGAAAATCGAACTAAGCCGACAGAAGATTTAATATTTATTTCATATCTCGTAATAAAAAAGTACGCACTGCACCAGGTATGCAATATACTGCAGTCACTACAATATAGAGCCGTGGCGTGCTTCCATAAAGACGGTAACGAGAGAATCTCAATACGTTTTTTTTCCACACATACGAAAAACATTTTATGTCTAATTGATATCAGCAAAGATCAATACACATAAAGGCCTTTGATATTAGGCAATGTTCAAAATCCGCATTTGTTCTCATGCGCGGTAAACGACCGATATTTCTAGCATTGGTCCGATAGATCGATAGGAACTTACTGAAATATTGTAATGCCAAACTAATGTCAGACAGTTGTATGATGTACAATGTTGTATGATGTACCATATGCCATGGTGGAACATTTTATGTTCAAGGTACGACTGATTTCTAACCGAGTCTCTATTTGAATCTTCGACCGTCTCCCAGGTGCCTGCTCCAGAGCGGGTTGGACGGGGTCTGGTTCGAGGCCCTGATTGGTTGTGGACTCGAAACTCTAGCCGTGTGTCGGGATTCCCTGCTGACCTTCAGGGCAGCCTCGAGGATTTGCCGCACTCTATGGTCCGAGGGGACGCGTGGTTGGTGGGAGAGGAACGGGGAGGCTCTTTCAGCAACCTGCAACAAGTCCGAGTTTAAATCTTGGCTGACCTAAAGCTGAGTACATGTCCATTGCCATTTTAACATTTTGCCTGCGAAATTAAACATTTGAACTCAATTAAATAATTGTCTTCATCCACAGGAGGAAGGTGAAGATTGAAAGTCTGTTTCAATTATAGTTCAGTCATGACAAGGCGATCTGTCATTTATGAACTGTAATACATGTACATGTATTCAAGCGACATATTGCACATACCTAATCAAGCAATTGTCTTTGAGAGTTCCAGACTTCACATTGGCATCATCGGGTGGTGCTTAGGTGGTTCCATTAAGACAGTGCAGACAAGTCAAACAGTTGCATTGTAGTTTATTTTTCTTTTTCTTTGATTATTCTTGTTCAGTATAGACAAACGGACAACCGATTACATTGTGTCTTTTCCGATTTTCTTACTAGAAAAAAACAAGAACCTTTACGTGGAATTAAATGTTAAATACACTTACATTACTTCTCAAGTCGTTAACAGAACGTTGCAATGAGGTCAGGACTGTATTGGTGTGGATACTGTTGCTTGGCAACACCGTAAGTGGGCGTTTGGAGGTCACAACGTCGAGTGGTGACGTCACGCGTAGTTTGTTGGGACCACACTGGGGGTCTGAAGTGTACATAAATCAATAGATTGTTGGACGTTGCGACAAAAGGAAAACAAACTTAAGAAAAACCCTGATCTTTCACCACCTTGAAAGTATGTGCCAGCTTCATGAACGTTAAATCGAAACATAAAAATAAACAAAAGGGAATTATATTTAATAATAAAGATGGACATGGTTTACACAACAACCTCTCTCTCGGCGAACAAATCTAGTAATTATGTACAGTTTTGTCAGCTATAAAAACGACATCATGTTTGTATTTACAATCGCCGCTCAACATTCGTGTTATATAGCGAGCAGGAAAAGAACATAATCGTTATACTCGTTAAATAAATCATTTTGTCAGCGAGAATCATGTTTATTGATATCCTATAACGACCAATACACACAGTAGACAAGGCAAGGAAGTGAAATCCTGCCACTACTGTGAAACACCCGCTGTTTTCGATGACTGAATGTTCTTTGTACTGCAAGTCAGGCCAACACGTATCCAAGAAACACCAAGTGATTCATCAGTTTACAATTCATCAGGTTCACGTACCGTAGTTAAATTCCACGATATACATTGAGGGTTATCAATATTGTATAAATATAAAACAGAACGCAGGTAGAGTTATAGCTCTCGTGCACTGTACTTCTATGAATCAAGGTCTATCCCACTTCCTAGTTTGATTCTATATTGTGGAAAGCTTTTATTAGGTATGCGAGTAATCTGGACAACATATATCAAGGACGACTAACGGACGCGCACACGGACGGAAAAAACGGTGACGTGAAATATATTACTAAATAAAAAAAACATGGAAAATATAAGGGTAGTCGTTGTCTTCGAAATTTTGCCAGGAATACATTTTTAGAACGAGCCCCTCCCCGCCCCCCCTGCCCCCCCCCCCCCCCCCTGTTCTGTTTATATAACTTCGCCCGACTTAGATGGAAATCGTACACCAGCGTACACCTCTCGCGATTTAGAGTGGCCTGTTTGATCGATCTTCTCTTCCCAGACAATACCTGTAATCCAGTGCACACCACACAGTCTATTATTGATAAAGTTTACATAGAGCTCACGTTTCTTTTTTATATGTTTGAGGATCAACATTTTGTATCAGATATACTTTGTAGACGAACACATGTAATACTTAAATAGAAATATAAACCTTAAGGAAAAAAAAGAAAATACATATACATGTTATGTTGTTTGTGGCTGTGGTGGGGATCTGATGATGAAGATCATATGATGATGGTGGTTATGATGATGATGGTGATGATGATGCTTATGTAGTTGTTGTTGATGATGATGATAATGATGATGATTATGGTGGTGGTGGTAGTGGTGTCGGAGGAGGAAGAAAAGAAGACGTTTGTCTCACCAGACATGACCGTAGTTTGCTCCGAGGCTGGACGTTGTGTTGGGAGTGGCCTATGAACCGGCAGATGGCTAGGGAAAACTGAAAAATAGCAACAGCAGATACGCCATGTTGTACCAGGTGTCTCCAGATTTTAAAAAAGAAAACATCTAAACGTTTGTTTTTATAAACAAATGTCGCTGATTAGAAAAAAAATAGGAATATGATATTTTTACAAAGTAAAGGCAATTGAGTTTCCAAGCGTGGTTAATAAGGGAAGTAACTTGTCAAACACAATATTTTATGTTTTTTAGGGTTACGCCTCTTGTTTTAAAGCAAACATCGGTAAGGTAGGTTTACTGCACCCTAGCTGGACATATTAACCTAGCAAGCATAAACATTTTCTCTGTGTTTCGGATACTATAATATTACGAAAGCAATAAAAATGACATTGCTGCTCTATGTCGAAACATTTGCAAAAAAACGCAACTAAACCCGACTGTTGACCTGGGCAATTTTCTGTGATATCTTAAAGGTGGCATGCGACCGATTGGACTAGAATTTGTCTCTCAAAGAACAAAATAAATTATTGTTGCCTGAAAAGATCACGCAAAATGCTGATTATTGATGTCCTACATCTATGTGAAAAGTGAAGCACAACAAAATCAACACAAATACGTATTTCCTATCTAAGCACAGTTTGCTATTTTTAAACTAAGAAAACCACGTGACCCGTAACTTTATATAATCATTGTGGTAATCAGCTCTGGCGTCGATGTCTATTTTTATCAAAAATCACAATCATGCTTATTTATAGTTTTAGAAAGAATGGTCATGTAGAGTGATTTAGTTCACGATGTTTACTGTCTTACAATTGAGACAATGTTCAAAATGGTCTTTTGTTAGACTTAGGCCTTTTTGTAGAAATTATGCCACAACTCCTCGAATTCATGTTAACATGTATTTGATGAAGATAAACTGTCGGATACCACCTTTATAGAAGGGAGATGATGTCGTTTATTACAAGATAAATTTTCGGGATATCATAATAAGAATCTAGAAAAGTTACATTCCTCACTTTAATGTTTGACCCTCAACACCCATATGTGATCGACAGTACAATCTTGATACTGCAGACACATTAAAAGTCACATTTTACACACGATTTCTTAATTTACTCACTGATTTTCTTGCTCATAATCAACGGGTACCCAAACGCCAGGCGTCTGGTGCAAGTTGTTTTTATCGGAAAGAACCCAAAATACAGCATAGTTGTAATTGAATGAAATATATTTTTTTTCGAACATCGAAGGGGATCAAATAGGACATACATCGGGCTATATAAGTTAGTTAGTTTTAACCTAAGATCGTTTTGAAAGTACCCCATTAATCTCCATGCTGGGAACATACCTCCTGCGTCGGCCTTAATTCTGGCTATGACTGGTAGTTGTGGCTTTACTTTTTCTTCAATCATTTTCTTCATCCTCATCCGAGTTAAGAGTAGACTCACCGCCGGCTTCGGTCTTTCAACGACGGACCTAGGTTTGATCCTGGTCTCAGGGCCCAGATGCTCGCTGGCAAGGGTCAGAGGGCTAGCCATGCGCGGCAGGTAGCTTCCGAAAGGAGGTCGAACTACTGGCATTTCGCATGTGCGGACGGTGGTAATACTTGGGAGCACAGCGCACTTTTCGCTGATGTCGTCTGCCAGGAAAGATCTTTGAACGATGCTGGCGGAGTTGTGGACTTCACGGTCGTTGTTGGTGGGTGGGAAGACTCCCGTTTCCGGCAATGGGGTCAGGGGTCGGATGTCTTCATTATCGTCATTTCTGGGGAGATCAAGCTCCTGGTCGCCTAGCAACATGAGGAGACAATTCATTTTTATCAATAAATATCTTAATAAAATCCAATAATGCATATAAACTACATTTTAATTTTAAAAACCAAGTCAGCAGTTGGTTTAATTCTGGTATCTCTTTTTTCTATTCATTGTTAAAAGCGGACAATAATCACAGAGTTCATTTCTTTTAGTTTAAACACATTTAGGTTTGCCATTTCCGTTTTTAGTGATATAACGATACAACGATCTTTAAAACATGACGCTTAATTTAATGGACCTTTGACCAAACATTAGTTATATTAAGTCTTTGTTAACTCAAAAAACAGAAAATACCGTCGGAATCTGTATCCGTGTCGGAATCTGTTTCCGTGTCGTCATTGTAGGTGGAGACACTTTCCGGCGGCGATGGACTCCAGACCTCCGACCCATTGTCTGACGGTGGGGAGATGCAGGTGGACCCCAGTCGGGGTACATCTTGCGGTGGTTCGCCGTCTGGGGTGGGTCGTATCACTCGGCCAGGTATAGATTGGGGACCATCATAATGCACGGATACTAACTCCGCCTCAAGAATATTCTCGGCTAAGGATTCACTCAACGTCGGGGAAACACTTTCCGCCTGGGAAAGGTTATCTACCGGAGAAACATTTTTCGTCGGAGAAAAATCGTCGGAACAGGAAACAAGGCTAGTGAGTGACTTTTCTTCCTTGGTTGACGGAGAGGAGTGTCTACCTGAGAACATAATTGGTGGAATCATTAATGTTTATGCTCAAGATATTCGTTGCCATTTCGATCTAAAGAAACGTCGACAGCAACTGAGTATAATTCCGCGTCAGATGTTGGCGGAAATGCCTAATGTGCTTTTAGGAATTCGAAAACATTAAAAATCTTACTTTATTTGTGTCTGTTCGAAATGATAAATTCTAAATTTTTTCAAGGTTTTAAAATTATAAAAATTCACAACTCTTTTTAACTTTATTATGACATCTAGGGTACATCAATAATATAAAATAATTGTTTCTAAATACGAACATCATTTATTCGCCGTAATAGATTTGAAGATACGGCATTCCAAAAATAGTTTCTCAAATTATTGTGAAGTCATATGGGTATTTGTTTACAAGTACGCTATTATCGCTATAAAAACAACACAGAAAAGATGTGTAGCCACGTAGTAAACAATTTCCATGCTGCTTAAACGTTCGTAATAAAAATTCCCTTAATGCAATCTATCATTGTACAAAGTAAAGCACAATCTGAATTTCTTTCTCATTAGACAAGAAACAAAACAGTCCAGCCATGATGTAAATCTACGAATACAAAGTTTTTAGGTTTTATTGAAGAAAGAATGTTTTAATAATTAGGATGTCTGAAAACGAAAGAAAGAGATGGTTTAATTGTACCAATAATTTTATACGGAAATTGATGTAATATAACAAACAGAAATTTGTAGCATTATTATTTTTTATTTACTTTTATTTACATCCAAACCAAGTTATTATTTGAAATCCGGTGCTGAAAAAGTCGGAAAGTTCAGTACAGAGAACGGTAACTACATTTAATTACAAAACAACATGATATTTTATAACAACAGACATACAAATGTCTCGAGAATAAAAAATGCGAAAACATACTAAAACAAATCTTTACGTCAAATCTCGATAATGGTAACAGCTAGTGAGATTCCTGTAACATTCAATCCATTTATCACATTGGAAAATTGTGTTCTGTTTTATTCTGCGCAAAAGTTGACAATATTAGATATGAGTAATTTAGATTTATTTTTTAAATATTCATGCCATGTATGCTAGTTTAAAATAAAGAAAAAAAATCAAAACTTTAAAGTTATTTTATCCGAGTAAATGTAACTGTATATGTAAGCTATGACAAATCTGTAGGTTATTTCTGAAAAAAAAAAAAAAAACAGCAAGGAAAGAATGTATATTTCTTGATACAATATATATTGAAATAAGAAAAACAAACAAACAACACGCATCATACAAGCGTGTGTAGTCATACCAGTACATTATTACTTTTGAATAATTGCCACTATTATACAGGGATAGATAGACAGTATGACAATACCTTTTCCCGTTTTCAGTTCCCTCTTCACAACTACTGCAACAATATCATCGACCTTGTTTTTTCGCGCCGATTTTGTGAAATGTTTCTGCAGCCAGTCGGTCAGTCTCTCTCCTCGAGGACTCACCTTTGGTAAACATGACAGATTACCCATAATTTACATTTTTGATACTTAGAGATATCTTTTGGCAATGAACGTTGTGTTAAGCACAAGTTTGACAATACAAATATGACGTCATGAACGTTACCTAGTTGCGACGTCGTTAGTTAAACATGACGTCGGACAAATAGCCGAATATTCGTCAAAGAGAGCTTTCGGAACGTCTCGGACATGTTATAAGAACAAATCTCGGACGTACTAAGAGGCTTCATAATGTAAAAAGAAGTACTTTAAGATCTTTAAATGTGATATTCGACAGTTTTGACGAGTTATTTTTAAACTCTGAAACATACGTGACCACTTAACATTTAAGATGTTGTTATATCATCATCCGGGAAATTCGCTTATTAAAGTTGTGTTCAAATTAACCTTTTTTAGACTAAAGCATGAGTTTATGCATATATTATGTCCATATTTCCTCAAACAATGGTAAAGTTGAGCTTATTGCACTTGATACAGGAAAACTGTTCGATATCAACTTCAAACCATACTAACTTTGGTGAAACAAGGTAATCAGTACAAAATAAATTAAAAACGAGAAGTATATAGCGCAGACCACTGACCAAAATTGATTGCGATTTACCTCTCTCTGGGCCCGAATTTAATTCCTTTAAACTGATAAGAGAAGGCTGAAACCCTTTAAAATAGTAACAGATTGTGTTGAAATCTGTATGTAAACAATGTGCCGTTCGACAAGTATAACAAAACAAAATAAAAGACTCCTGTATCAGGACCTTCGCCGTTAAAGCATTGACTGCCATGCACAGTGTCACATGTTCGAATCATACAAAAATAATCCATTTTTATTTTCGCTTCTATTTTAGACGTTTTTATCGTGCGTTTTTATTTCCTCTTTTTTTCAATGTTTTGCTATTTACAGCTTACTCGGTTGTCGATAAATAAGAACTATAGTATCTTTTTACAACCCCGTCCCATTTAAAACCGAGGAGAAAAAGCTAATTCAATATTTCTCTGGAGTTTTTTGTTTCATCGCACTGAACCAATTATGGTCAAATTGGCGACGCCCAGCGGTGGAGGATGACCCTAGACTTATGCCTGGGTAAAACCGCTTTCGCGCCGCATGTTTGTTCTCTGAAGTTAGTATGGCTTTAAAATAGAGTGCACATTGGTTTGTTTTGCGATAAATACCATTTGTTCAGCTGTTGCGTTTATGAACGCTTTCCATTTACTATATATAAAACCAAATAATATCTACAAACTTATAATTGTGGCAACAAAAGACTATACTACGGTGGACCAGGGAAGCCTTACAGACACCATGGAGAAACGATCAATTGTTATAACTGTTATGAAATACGTCCAAAAGGACACTTGTCTGCAAAAGTACAACCAAATCGAATTTTTTTTTTTTTTTTAAAATGTATGATCATTTTGTTATTAAAATTAAGGACATTAAATGGTCTACTTTAAGTAATTAATGGTACAAGCTACATATATAGAGAAAAAAGTTTGGCCTTTCTTGGGTTTAAACCCAAACCCTCAGTTTGCAAGTTTTTTTTAGTTTGTTCTGTATAGATGCGCTTCAGTTGGAGGAAGTTCATTGGTCTATACCACCACCACAACCACCACACCTTCATCCCACCACCTCCACACATCTACCACAACCAAGCTACCACTACGGCCACGACCACCGACATCGAAGGCCACCTCTATCACCTCTACTACCACCACCACCGACAATAAAAAAACAACAATTTAAAAGCAAAATGTAAACGTTTGCATATAAATGGCACAGTATAAACAATGTGACACTTCCATTATCAGTAAAAATGTTTTCACTGGAGCTGTAACAGAGTAGTTGTAAATCCCATGACGCATGTTATCTATGTGTTCGCCTATGTGCTGACTACATACACCGTTTGCGATCGATCTTAATCGATTGTTGGCAGTCTGAAGTATATTTTCTTCCTGGTCGACGTGACATGTGGTCGACATTATAATATCCAGCGGTGTAAACAGTTTTGACTAGCGTGACTGTTAATAACAAAGCCCACCTGTGTAATGTTGGTATTACGGAAGAGGAGATATGTCGGACCGGTACGTTTTAATAAATTTACTTTTATACATCACATAAATGTGATGTGAAGTTCTAATACTTTGTTATTGCGTACACAATAATGGAATAGATCTATGTGATTCGGCAAATATCAAGTTGTCGGCACGGTCAGCAGGTTTGTTTATATACAGTACGGTCAGCAGGTTTGTTTATATACAGTACGGTCAGCAGGGTTGTTTATATACAGTACGGTCAGCAGGTTTGTTTATATACAGTACGGTCAGCAGGCTTGTTTATATACAGTAAGGTCAGCAGGTTTGTTTATATACAGTATGGTCAGCAGGTTTGTTTATATACAGTATGGTCAGTAGGTTATTTTATATACAGTACGATCAGCAGGTTTGTTTATATACAGTACGATCAGCAGGTTTGTTTATATACAGTACGATCAGCAGGTTTGTTTATATACAGTACGACCAGCAGGCTTCTTTATATACAGTACGGTCAGCAGGGTTGTTTATATACAGTACGGTCAGCAGGATTGTTTATATACAGTGGTCAGCAGGTTTGTTTATATACAGTACGGTCAGCCGGTTTGTTTATATACAGTACGGTCAGCATGTTATTTTATATACAGTACGATCAGCAGGTTTGTTTATATACAGTACGATCAGCAGGCTTGTTTATATACAGTACGATCAGCAGGTTTGTTTATATACAGTACGATCAGCAGGTTTGTTTATATACAGTATGGTCAGCAGGTTTGTTTATATACAGTATGGTCAGTAGGCTATTTTATATACAGTACGGTCAGCAGGTTTGTTTATATACAGTACGACCAGCAGGTTTGTTTATATACAGTACGATCAGCAGGCTTGTTTATATACAGTACGATCAGCAGGTTTGTTTATATACAGTACGATCAGCAGGATTGTTTATATACAGTACGATCAGCAGGATTGTTTATATACGGTATGGTCAGCAGGATTGTTTATATACAGTACAGTCAGCAGGGTTGTTTATATACAGTACGATCAGCAGGATTGTTTATATACAGTACGGTCAGCAGGTTTGTTTATATACAGTACGGTCAGCAGGTTTGTATCTATACAGTACGGTCAGCAGGTTTGTTTATATAAAGTTAGGTCAGCAGGTTTGTTTATATACAGTACGATCAGCAGGATTGTTTATATACAGTACGGTCAGCCGGTTTGTTTATATACAGTACGGTCAGCAGGTTTGTTTATATACAGTTAGGTCAGCAGGTTTGTTTATATACAGTACGATCAGCAGGTTTGTTTATATACAGTACGGTCAGCAGGGTTGTTTATATACAGTATGGTCAGAAGGTTTGTTTATATACAGTATGGTCAGCAGGTTGTTTATATACAGTATGGTCAACAGGTTTGTTTATATACAGTACGGTCAGCAGGGTTGTTTATATACAGTACGGTCAGCAGTTTTGTTTATATACAGTATGGTCAGCAGGTTTGTTTATATACAGTACGGTCAGCAGTTTTGTTTATATACAGTACGATCAGCAGGTTTGTTTACATACAGTATGGTCAGTAGGATTGTTTACATACAGTATCGTCAGCAGGATTGTTTACATACAGTACGGTCAGCAGGGTTGTTTCTATACAGTATGGTCAGCAGGATTGTTTACATACAGTATGGTCAGCAGGATTGTTTACATACAGTATGGTCAGCAGGATTGTTTACATACAGTATGGTCAGCAGGGTTGTTTCTATACAGTACGGTCAGCAGGGTTGTTTACATACAGTATGGTCAGCAGGATTGTTTACATACAGTATGGTCAGTAGGATTGTTTATATACAGTATGGTCAGCAGGATTGTTTATATACAGTTAGGTCAGCAGGTTTGTTTATATACAGTACGGTCAGCAGGTTTGTTTATATACAGTTAGGTCAGCAGGTTTGTTTATATACAGTACGATCAGCAGGTTTGTTTATATACAGTACGGTCAGCAGGGTTGTTTATATACAGTATGGTCAGAAGGTTTGTTTATATACAGTATGGTCAGCAGGTTGTTTATATACAGTATGGTCAACAGGTTTGTTTCTATACAGTACGGTCAGCAGGGTTGTTTATATACAGTACGGTCAGCAGTTTTGTTTATATACAGTACGATCAGCAGGTTTGTTTACATACAGTATGGTCAGTAGGATTGTTTACATACAGTATCGTCAGCAGGATTGTTTACATACAGTACGGTCAGCAGGGTTGTTTCTATACAGTATGGTCAGCAGGATTGTTTACATACAGTATGGTCAGCAGGATTGTTTACATATAGTATGGTCAGCAGGATTGTTTACATACAGTATGGTCAGCAGGGTTGTTTCTATACAGTACGGTCAGCAGGGTTGTTTACATACAGTATGGTCAGCAGGATTGTTTACATACAGTATGGTCAGTAGGATTGTTTATATACAGTATGGTCAGCAGGATTGTTTATATACAGTACGGTCAGCAGGATTGTTTACATACAGTATGGTCAGCAGGATTGTTTACATACAGTATGGTCAGCAGGGTTGTTTCTATACAGTACGGTCAGCAGGGTTGTTTACATACAGTATGGTCAGCAGGATTGTTTACATACAGTATGGTCAGTAGGATTGTTTATATACAGTATGGTCAGCAGGATTGTTTCTATACAGTACGGTCAGCAGGGTTGTTTCTATACAGTACTGTCAGTAGGATTGTTTATATACAGTATGGTCAGCAGGTTTGTTTATATACAGTATGGTCAGCAGGTTTGTTTATATACAGTATGGTCAGCAGGATTGTTTATATACAGTATGGTCAGCAGGTTTGTTTACATACAGTACGGTCAACAGGTTTGTTTATATACAGTTAGGTCAGCAGGTTTCTTTATATACAGAACGGTAAGAATGTTTGTTTATATACAGTACGGTCAAGAGGATTGTTTATATACAGTATGGTCAGTAGGTTTGTTTCTATACAGTACGGTCAACAGGTTTGTTTATATACAGTTAGGTCAGCAAGTTTGTTTATACACAGAACGGTCAGAATGTTTGTTTATATACAGTACGGTCAGCAGGTTTGTTTATATACAGTACGGTCAGCAGGTTTGTTTATATACAGTACGATCAGCAGGGTTGTTTCTATACAGTACGGTCAGCAGGGTTTGTTTATATACAGTACGATCAGCAGGTTTGTTTATATACAGTACGGTCAGCAGGTTTGTTTATATACAAAACGGTCAGCAGGTTTGTTTATATACAGTATGGTCAGCAGGTTTGTTTATATACAGTATGGTCAGCAGGTTTGTTTCTATACAGTACGGTCAGCAGGTTTGTTTATATACAGTATGGTCAGCAGGTTTGTTTCTATACAGTATGGTCAGCAGGTTTGTTTATATACAGTATGGTCAGCAGGTTTCTATATAGTACGGTCAGCAGGTTTGTTTCTATATAGTACGGTCAGCAGGTTTGTTTCTATACAGTACGGTCAGCAGGTTTGTTTCTATACAGTACGGTCAGCAGGGTTGTTTCTACACAGTACGGTCAGCAGGTTTGTTTCTATACAGTATGGTCAGCAGGTTTGTTTCTATACAGTATGGTCAGCAGGTTTGTTTCTATACAGTACGGTCAGCAGGGTTGTTTCTATACAGTACGATCAGCAGGTTTGTTTCTATACAGTACGGTCAGCAGGTTTGTTTCTATACAGTACGGTCAGCAGGGTTGTTTCTATACAGTACGGTCAGCAGGGTTGTTTCTATACAGTACGGTCAGTAGGGTTGTTTCTATACAGTACGGTCAGCAGGTTTGTTTCTATACAGTACGATCAGCAGGTTTGTTTCTATACAGTACGGTCAGCAGGGTTGTTTCTATACAGTACGATCAGCAGGTTTGTTTCTATACAGTACGGTCAGCAGGGTTGTTTCTATACAGTACGATCAGCAGGGTTTGTTTCTATACAGTACGGTCAGCAGGGTTGTTTCTATACAGTACGATCAGCAGGGTTGTTTCTATACAGTACGATCAGCAGGTTTGTTTATATACAGTACGGTCAGCAGGTTTGTTTCTATACAGTACGGTCAGCAGGGTTGTTTCTATACAGTACGATCAGCAGGTTTGTTTCTTATGTTAGAGGGTTATAACTGTAATGAGCGCATGATCACTTACAAGTTTATTACCTATTTACCGTTTTCTCTGTTTAAACCTTCACATACCATCGCTTATTGTAAATGTGATTTAGACTGCAAGTTTTGTAAAACTTAAAGTCAGGTAAAATATGTTATGTTATTTACAAACTGACAAGACAATCCTTTGTGTGTGTGCTTTTATGTGTGTGTGTGCGCCCGCCTTCTCGTGTGTGTGTCTGTACCCGTATGGAACAAATAGAATACCAACAATCAGTTTAAAAACAACTTCGCCATTTTAACAACAACAACACAATATCACACAAAATGGTAGCTCATTGAGTTCACCCCTTCGACTTTAACACCACTAAAACAACCATTACAACAACTTTTGTAATCTTCGGCAGAACGCGAATACATATACAGTAAAACCTCCCAAAAGGGCATCTCCGAGCAGCAACAACCTCTTAGCAACAACACTTTTATTTCCCCCATAAGTTTTCAGTGCATGTTAACCTCTGATCATCATCTCTGAGTAAAGGTAAACGGCCATTCAAATATGCCCCTAAAGGCTGTGATAACCTCTGGTGAGCACCACTTGTGGGCTGCTTGAGAAGTATCACACTTAAACTTTTGTTCATTGATAAGGAATCATGGTTGACTAATTTAGTATAGGTGCTAATCCTGCGTCTATTTGACAGGTAACCTTACATTGTTACTTGGGTGTAAAAAACGCCTGATAGGTGTGGGAAACACCTGATAACACTGTTTCAAAAAAAAGTTCTTATAAAAAGAAAAGTATCAGTTTATCGGTAAGTGGGACTAAAGATGAAGTTTTATAAGTCTACAAACACTTATTGGTGAGTTTGTAAGAAGTGAAAATGTCAATGAATACTTATCCGCAGTTACAATATGAGTTTGTGGAGAATAATTGTTGAAGCATTGATCTACATTTATATTTTAGTGCTCAGTTTGTATCTACTTAGTTGACATTATTAAGTTCTGTTTTATTTACGACTTATCTGATTCTCCTAATAAGGATATTTACTTTGTGTGCTTGTATACTCTTCTATTTCGACTATTTCAACAAATACTAAGTACAAAATGATTATGTGAAATACTACATTTCTGATATTATTTAACATTACAAAGTAGTTTTGACGTATAAAATCTCCCCGTGCATGTGATCTATGTTGTCATCTAATTCATCCTATCAGGATTGTTACGTATATTTTCTTTTGACATACCTTGGACTTAGGTTTTTTTTTTACTTGAAATAAAACAACCATTGTCACATTTACATTTACCTTGTTTGCCTTTGTCTGCAGGTAGATAAAATTTAAATATCTGTGGAAATTTTGATAGGACCTTTTTTATTTACCTATTGATATTAAATGGTTTATATAAAACAGTTTAACTGTCAACGATGACAACAACACCTCTCAGCATCAACAGTTTTCTGTGTCTCCGCCAACTGTTGCTGTGGAGAGGTTTCACTGTATGTTAATTATACGTTAGTTATATAATCGTGATTCTTAGCTACCACTGATTCTTTTATGGTGCGCGTTTATTAAACTTTTTGTTTTGATATCTCATCTATTTCTTGAGGTCTCACATTCATATACTGTAATTGCCACTGTTACGACATTTTGTAATTAATATTTGCATGAAAAATATAGCACTATCAGAACATATATAATTTAAATTTTTCTGTAATTTTCATATAGTTCACTCAGAATTGAGAGATCTAGTACGCATAAACATGGTCGCATTGATTTATAATATGACATACATTTGAAATAATAAACACGTGAATACTGTCAGTCGACATTAATATACTTTTTTATATCTTTCAGAAGTTTTTTCACAAGTTAATGTCATACCTACATCGTGACTAGCTACGGGATTTCGTTTAATGGTCAAAGATGTTGAGATACCGCGTACAGCCTTCTGACCGTGACAAAGTTCTGGTGTATGACGACGGTGATAACAACGACGTTGCTTCTATAGCAGAGGTAGTCAATGAATTAGTCTCACTGTTTGACTTGTATGACCTCAGCGTACAGTTCACGGGTGTTTCCAGGTTTGAAGGAACAAAGCACGAACAGACGGTTTTTATTGTTTCCATGGATACGGATCAACTCTTTACTGTAATTCAAGATCATCTTGAAAACCCCACCAAAAGATGCGCGGCGTTTGTGCGCTACGAGGATGATGGAACCGAAGAGTTTAAAAAGTTAAAAAGGAAAATAAATAAAAACAAAGCGAAAAACGAAACTGCAATTGTCGCGAAAAGTAGTAAAAACACGAGTAATAATAATAATAATGACATCAACAGCGGTGCTCTTCACTTATACTCGGTAGAAAACTTGAAAGACTTTCCTTCATGGTTACCTATCATGCTGAAGTTTCTGTTCGGCGACACAATAAAGGAAACCGCTACGATTGCTCAATTAGGTGTGTTGTTTCTGTGTAAAATGAACATGGGCACACCAAAGCGTTGGTCTCACGAGATGACTCGCGTGTTAGAAAATATGTTCCAGGTCAAAGCAATATTCCAAATGATTGACCAGATGGGCGACAGTCGGCAATATGATTTGGTTGGGTCCGCGCAACTTCTGTGCTTGTTTGTTGATGCGGGACATACAACACGGCATGGAAACAAAGTGGATTTTGAGCTAAACCAAGAGGACAATGAGCTGGTAAATCGTGCCCAGCAGCTGGGGAGCAGCGTCTTGGTGTATGTGCCAGCAGCTGGAGTTGAGCTGCATCCTATGACTTCATCGCTCGATCTCGCCGGGTTTGGTCGCATGTCTCATCTAACCGAGATGCTGAGGATTCTTGGCCTCAGTGAGTAGTTGACATTCCGACCTCACCAATACAATCTTAGTCAGTAGAAAGTCTTCCAACTGTTATTATAAGAGAATGACCCAAGACGAATACTTTAGCACTGCAGGTTAGCTAGGTGGCATCTGACCATGAGCGTGGTGTCCTCTGGTTAAGACTTGAACTAAAGCTGTAATGGCCTGCTTATAGCTTTCTTTATAAAACATTCTTAGAATACTTTCTTTTAAAGTTGATAAACATTTTGGGAAATAATAGCAAAAGTACTCAAATATTCAATGTTTAGAAACTTTTCCCTAAATCTCGGCTATTGGTCGATATATTGTGACATGTCAGCCACGGCTTTTAGACTCTGACCGCTTTGGACATTGTTATTGTCACTGGACATTAGGCCCGGCCACGTGCTTACGACACTTGGACCAACGGTTCTGCTGTAATATGTATGTAAACCGAGTGCTGGACGGCCACATTGTACCAGTATCATGAAGTCTAAATAGATATCAGCTGGGTATTGAGTATGTGACGCACAGTGCTGAACCTGGTGATCTTCCAATGGAATGAATCGAGCTTAAAGGTGGTATCAGACAGTTTACCTATAACGAATGCATGTATCAACATTTTCCCACAGTTTCTGGAAATTAAGGCTTAGTTTCTGCATAAACTAATATTTAATTCTATGTAAAGACGACTTCAAACCCTACAAATACCGTAGGACAGAACACAGTGCGAAAAAAAAACACGCTCTAAATGATTTTTTTCCAAATCTATAAATAAGAGCGATAATGATCTCAGCTGAAATAAATACTGACGTCAGCGCGGACTACCCGGATGACGATATGACGCGATCTCAAAAGTAAGTTGCCACATGGTGTTCTTCGTTTAAAAATAGCTATCTCTGCAGCGTGGCTCAGATAGAAAATACCTTTTGCAATGACGAGTGTAGATCTATGTTCGACTGTTCACACAGATCTATGGCGTCAATGAACTACATCTTACAGGACCTTCTGCGGTAACAATGACTTATTTGGTAATTAGAGAAAAAAATATTAGGACAAAACTGTTGAATACCACCTTTAATGATTGAGAACTGCTTATCCTCACCGACGCAGCATAAGTCCGCTGGCAGACAACGCCCCTGCTCCCCCCCCCATGACTATCACTGTATGCAAATGACATTGTTGTTAAAGGAATCGTTTAAATTCTAACTTGTTACATACCATATTTTCAGTTTCACTCAAACGAAAGAGAGATCCTTATATCTATTCCAAGCATCTGGACAACAACTATCGCACAGAATACAATGGCAAAAACAAACAAGGTATGCCAATTGTCGTTTATATTTAAGTAACCATTAGTATGTTCGATCTGTTGAACACGTTTGAAATCGTTATAGAAGGTCACTTGTGTTACAACACTAGTTACACTACCATGCGTCGGAATTCGTTTGTCCCATAAGTAGGTGAGAAAACTCATATGAAAATGTTGTTTTTAAAGATGGAATCTTGTAATCACAAAATTTACATAATTTATATCATCGCGTAAATCATCGTTAGCCATAGTGACAAAGGAGCTCTACCAGCGAAAGTCCTTTTTGCCATAAAGATGTTTGACATAAAATGTAAAGAGTTAAAAATGACACATTTTTAGAAAGACGGGTCTATTGATGACATTGTTTTATATTGCAAAGCACGCTACACAGTGCATGGTTATATGATTGACATAGAGAAGTTGCAGAACACCTGATTATGAGCCTCGTGCCCCACGTGAAAATGCAAATGTTCACAGTTTATGAGATGTTTACCATTTCTCCCTTTTCACTTAAACAAAACTTGGAATAATATAGTTTAAACTATCAACATAATCATAATTTGTGCATTGCATTATTATCTGTATTATATAGCGCTAAGTCTAGTTGTCGGTATGTTTTGCCCGTATGTTGTAATAACTAATGAATGAAAATTCTTCGACATTCAGTTCATACTCGATTGACACATCTTTTAAAATCGTTGACTGAAAATAAAATAGTAAGCTATCTTTCGCGTTCTTGAAATCCTTATAATGCAGATTTTTTCTGTATTTTTTCATATGTACAGCAAGGAATACCAAACATCGCCATGACAACGGATCTTGTTCAAACGACGTCTGTTTGGTCTTCCAAGCGCCAAGGCGACAATACGTTACCGCCGTAAAACCTGCCGATGTAACGTGTAATCAGTGTAACTTGTGCACCGTCAGCTGACGTCTTCGTGATAGACGGAGTTTGTTTACTCCTGAATTTCTAGAGCAGTACTTACCTATTGGGATAATTTTGCAAATTTATAACACATTATAAATCCATTACATGAATGATATAAATATCGCTATACATGTATTTCGGCGCTGTTCGCATTTGTCAGCGTCTGATGGCATTGTGCATTTGACATTAACATATTTCATTTCTTGCATCATATTTTTCTATATACTATGTTAATATTAAGAACGCTCTATGCATTTTTACAAAGCAAGTCTTACTGAAGAGATAATTTTAAATAAATTATTTTAACCAAACTTTGCACGGTCCATATGCGTTTATACCATGTTTGGAAACATATACTAAATTTGTTGATTACCGTACACATACAGATCACTGATAGAGGGCATAACGACACACAATGACTATTTTCAAAATAACTTTTCACCGTGGGTTGTTGACCAACGTACCACTCTTGGAAGTTGTGATTCTGTAACAATTTAATTACGTAGGTCACAAGTCTAAATGGTTAAATTTCAAGGCATCTCAACGCCCCAAATAGTGTTTTTGACACCATTGCATAGATAACAACCCATAAACACCTAAAATTATTTTTATTCTATCACGGCCATAACGTAACTATGTATAAAGTATTGATCCCTGTGTATAGGCACAAAGCCTACACACTAAAGCTAGTCCTTTTAAATCACTTCTAATCCAACTCATATAGTGCATGCAAAAACAACAACAGCGTCACAAAACAACAAAAACAACAACAACAAACACGAAACAGCGTCTTTAAGTTCTATCCATTTGTAAATTCGACAATTTTCAATTCCTTTACTTCTGCAACAAGAGGAAACAACAACAGCATCCGTTCTCAACAAAACAAGACGTAAATTGACGATAAAATGTAGCAAAAGTTTTCCGAATCTTCAGTCTGAATGAATCGGCAGGATGTAATACAACTTTAAAAATGACGATGCTTCTATTTAGGACGAAATCATCAATCATCATTTCTCATTCAGTTTGCGTTTTAATGTTACTCACAATCCAAGGCAATAATGTAAGATTCGAACAGTTAGCGGTCAATAATCATTTGTGCTGACAACAGGCAATTACAGAAACAGCTGTAACATAACTACGTCTTTGGCTGTAATTTATTCTGTTTGTTGTTGATAATTATGACAATGGAGAAAAAACAAAACAAACGCCCTCCGTATTATTTAATAAACATGCTATTCTATAATTGCCTAAAATGCTATGATAAATGTGATCTTATACCGATTTATATATTTATACTTTTAATAAACCGCGTGGTTCGAGTCCTGCTCGGGGGAAGGATTCCAGCTAATCTGCGGAGCCCAGGTGATTCTACCCAGACATTACACCGAACTTTTTGTACGTGGCTGTAATGACCATCATTGGTCGCTGCGATGTATTTAAAACACAACAACAGCAACAAAATCAAGGCTTGCATTAAGTCAATTTCAGGGACGTATGACTATGTCTGCACTTGTGTCCCATCTTTTGCTATGAGTCTTACCGGTTAACTTTTCGATGTTATTTTGTTGTAAAGATACGCCACTTCAGCCGTCCCGTGTACGATCACCTTCATGAACTATTCTCTGGCGTAACCAAATCTGATAGCATAAACTAACATTAAAATTTTTATTCCAGTCAGGGAGGATATACCAAGATAGTCACAGTTTGCCTGCTACATACATGTGTTTACTTTGCATGATTGTGTCAATACAGGCATATCGGCAAATGAAAAAGGGTTTACGAGGGATGTGCAATAAATTTGCGGAATGTCATATCTCCTTTAATAATGAGTTTATTATATCTAAAATAAAGTGAAATTCTGCTCTTTCTCGCGACGCGAGATGCACGAAACCAATTAAGACAACGTCTTGCCTTATTCATAAGATTAGCATTACTGTCAAGAAACAAAGGATGAGCTTTTTATCTGCTTTCTTGAGTGATAAGTTTCGCCTAGCAGTTACATTTATAAACCATAATAATAATTTCTGTAGTCACCAAATCGATCAAAGACTTCGGTATTGTTTTATTCGCATTTTATGGGCAATACACCAACATGTACAAATACATAAGTTGCTTAATGTATAAATAATAAATAGATAGAGCTTTATGTAATTATTTATGTGCCAATTTATTGTATCATTGTTTTAAGTCACAAGGAAAGAATCAGCAAGAAATCTGTATATTTCATGGCTCTTATCACGGAGACATCGATGTATTTATGGAGGTCCCATCGAAATCGAGTAAATTAAACTTAACTGCAATATAAATTGTAGATATTCATATTTGGAATAAATAAATAAATAAAATCTGACCTACCAACCTAGCTACATACCTACCTACCAGCCCACCTACCTACTGACCCACCTACCTACTGACCCACCTACCTACTGACCCACCTACCTACCAGCCCACCTACCTACTGACCCACCTACCTACCAGCCCAACTACCTACTGACCCACCTACCTACTGACCCACCTACCTACTGACCCACCTACCTACTGACCCATCTACCTACTGACCGACCTACCTACCAGGCCACCTACCTACTGACCCACCTACCTACTGACCCACCTACCTACTGACCCACCTACCTACTGACCCACCTACCTACTGACCCACCTACCTACTGACCCACCTACCTACTGACCCACCTACCTACTGACCCACCTACCTACTGACCCACCTACCTACTGACCCACCTACCTACTGACCCACCTACCTACTGACCCACCTACCTACTGACCCACCTACCTACCAGCACACCTACCTACTGACCCACCTACCTACTGACCCACCTACTTACTGACCCACCTACCTACTGACCCACCTACCTACTGACCCACCTACCTACTGACCCACCTACCTAACAGCCCACCTACCTACTGACCCACCTACCTACTGACCCACCTACCTACTGACCCACCTACCTACTGACCCACCTACCTACTGACCCACCTACCTACTGACCCACCTACCTACTGACCCACCTACCTACTGACCCACCTACCTACTGACCCACCTACCTGCCAGCCCACCTACCTAATGAACCACTTACCTACCAGCCCACCTACCTACTGACCCACCTACCTACCAGCCCACCTACCTACTGACCCACCTACCTACTGACCCACCTACCTACTGACCCACCTACCTACTGACCTACCTACCTACCAGCCCACCTACCTACTGAACCACTTACCTACCAGCCCACCTACCTACTGAACCCCCCTACCTACTGACCCCCCTACCTACTGACCCCCCTACCTACTGACCCATCTACCTACTGACCAACCTACCTACTGACCCACCTACCTACTGACCTACCTTCCTACCAGCCCACCTACCTACTGAACCACTTACCTACCAGCCCACCTACCTACTGACCCACCTACCTACCAGCCCACCTACCTACTGAACCCCCTACCTACTGACCCCCTACCTACTGACCCCCCTACCTACTGACCCACCTACCTACTGACCCACCTACCTACTGACCCACCTACCTACTGACCCACCTACCTACCAGCCCACCTACCTACCAGCCCACCTACCTCCTGACCCACCTACCTACTGACCCACCTACCTACCAGCCCACCTACCTACTGAACCACTTACCTATCAGCCCACCTACCTACTGACCCACCTACCTACTGGCCCACCTACCTACCAGCCCACCTACCTACTGACCACCTACCTACTGACCAACCTACCTACTGACCCACCTACCTCCTGACCTACCTGCTTACATCCTTACCTACACACCTAGCTACTGACCTTTCTGCCCACCTACCTACCTACCTACCTGCCTAGCTACCTACCTACTGACCTATCTGTCCACCTACCTACCTACCTACCTACCTACCTACCTACCTACCTACCTAGCTACCTACCTACATAGCTACCTACCTACCTAGCTACCTACCTAGCTACCTACCTAGCTACCTACCTACCTAGCTACCTACCTAGCTACCTACCTAGCTACCTACCTACCTAGCTACCTACCTACCTACTGACCTAGCTACATACCTACCTACCTACCTACTTACCTGCCTACCTACCTACCTACCTACTGACCTACCTACCTAGCTACCTACCTACTGACCTACCTGTCAACCTACCTACTGACCTACCTGCCTACCTTTCTCCCTACCTAGCTACCTACCTACCTACCTAGCTACATATCCACCACCCACTGTAATAATTAAGGCCACAACACTGTAATAATATGTCAAATTTTAAAATGTCAAAGGCACGGCACAAAGGTATTGATATTCCTGTCAGTTGTTTTAGGTCAACTTACGGCAAAACTGTGAAAAGAAATAATGCAAAATAGCGCAAACCCAACAGTAACCGCCTTGGAACGCCCAATCGGCTAAAGTGATAACTGATGTGCCTAATACTCGTATAGGTATATCTAATGAATTAAAACTATGAACACTGGTTTGGTCTTTGTCTTTATGTTTACTTATATTCTTATTGCGTTCGATAATTTCTAGAACAGTACAACTTACTCAATGAATATGTCTTACTTCCTGTATATTTACCTGTATGACAAACTATTTGAAGTTGTTAAATAGCCGACATAAGTCATGACTGTACTAAAGGTGCGGGTTGATGTATGTCTCAACAGAAAGCATGTAGACACAATATCCTGGATACAGAACTATGTCTTGATATGAGCCATCATCGTAAACGGAACAGTCGCTGGTGAAACGCGAATAGAGTGGAGTCTCAAACAAACCTGGTAAACCATAATATAACTACACACGCATCTTTTTAAATCTGTCAATGTAGATTATTTGCGCGTTTTTCTAGTGTTAAAACTAAATTGGAAGACTAGTGCCGGCACATGACAAAAAGTGAAATTATCAGTATCAATTTATTCACGACACAAATGGAATGCCAGCGAATCATCCCGACAATATGGACGTTGATCATACTACTGGGTGATGTCTTGTCTATTGGTCACGCTCAGCAACCACAGCAGCCGACACTAGCCGACCTGCACCACCGGATACAGCAGTTGGAGAACGTGACGCGGGAGCTTGACCGGCGGCTGCAGGTTGAGACTTCAGCCCGGCAGGTCGTCGAGCAGGAACTTCAACAGAAGAACGATCTCATACAGTTCCTTCAGACGGATGTGACGTCACAAAACTCCACACTGTACCAGGAAAAGAACGCCCGCATACACCAAGACGCGATTATCAGTGACGTGCAGCAAAAACTGAATAATATACAGTCCACACTGGCAGAGAATACCGCCCCAGGTTGGTGCTAACATATATCTATACGCATTTCATCTATCAGAGAAAAGAAAACCCTCTAAAGCAACAATAACCAATGGTATTTTTCTCCATTGAACAACGGCTTGTAGTTTCTTTACATTTCAAGTTTAATTTTACAAAAAAAAACAATAATACAGTTTCCATATCTATGTTCTCTTTGGATTTAACATTCGTAATATTTACAAATAATTACAGTTTATAACAGTGAAACCTCCCTAGTCCGGCTTCCTGTCGGACCGAATAATTGTTCGGTTTATAGAGGATTCCAGATTACAGAGGATCTTACTTTTTGGCTGTTTTTTATAATATACATGTATTTCTTTCCTAACTTATGCTGAGTTATTATTTCTTTATTAAGTGACTCTTTGTTTTTTGATTTCTTTGATGTTTTGCTAAATTTTTATTTTTTTATTAAATTAATTTTTAATATTTCTTTACTTATGTATGCTGAGTTCTATCTTTTTTCTTCTACTAAAGGTATAAAAATAGATGACACATTCAAATCCCAATATAGAAATATATATGAGGTTTTGAACGTAAGCTTTGTTTTACAAATAGGAAACCTAAATATTATAAATATTATACTTAATTATTTATAAATTAAATGAACAAACTTAGTCTAAGAATATGTTATTTTTTGAAGCTGTCAAACCAGAAGTTGCTTTCTTCGCCAACAGACCGAGGTCGGCCAGAAGTGGTGTATTTGTGCCCTATTTTGACCATGTGATAACAAACAGTGGTTCCGGTTTCAATCCTAGCCAAAGCCTGTTCACGTGCCCTACAGATGGCGTGTATCTGTTTACAGCAACACTACAGAAAACAGCCGAGAATATTTCTATTAAGGTCAGTCTTTTTTTCATATTAATCTTAAAAAAGTAGAATTCAAAACGTCAGAGTTATATACGGTTAATCGAGTACTGCAGGTTTAAAATCTCTGTTCAACATACTTTTAATTGAATATTTCAATTAAATTTATATTTACAGAATACAAATGATTAGACTATTATTGGACTGAGATACTATAAGACGTATGCGATAATTAACTATTTTGTCACAAGGCATGATTTGCCCTTTATCGGGTGCTAAATTAGGACATCGTTTGGTTTACATTCACTTCGAAACGAGATCGCATTCTTAATTAATTATAAACAAACAACTTCACTTTAAGAACCAAAACAGACCAGTTTAAACCAAATATTTAAAAAAAAAAAAGCTAGTAATAAACAATAACGTACGAAACATAAATAGCCGTTTTAATCTCTACTTTGTCATCTAACTGCAATGGATATTCCTTGTGCCTGTCATAATGGTACATAGCAATGCAACTTTTATTTTATCTAGTTCAAGAGATGCGTCTTCTTGTATACGTTAGAACAATTATAACAAGAAAAGATTTGATGCAAAGCATCAAAGGGTGTCCAATATATGACAACAGGCAATACGTTATCTGACAAACGACAACACCGGACATCGGATTAGAACATTGACTTAAAATGATGAAAATATGATCGAACAATTGACCTTAACTTGACCTTAACATCGACATACTATATGCTGCACCACTTCAATTGCATTTTGTCTATATATATCAAACGATTCATTTAACAATTAATCAACTAATTAGCAAGTAATCGTGTAAGAAACTCATTTAAGAAATACTGAACGAATAACAATCTTACAAACCTCGTACAGCACTACTAACAGGTGATAATATAACATGCTTAATCCACGTGGTTCAAAATTGACAAAATCGGTACAGTATATACGTTGTAAGGAGTTGGGTTGGTACAAATCAGTAACACAACCACTCGCAACACCTCGGCCATTTCTACGAAATATACTTAGCCTGATACCGCTGAGGAGTTACGAAAGACTTGACAATTACAACAACAGCCCCAAATACCAAATTTCTAACGCATTCAATAAAGGGCGCCGCACTTCAGCGCCTAAATCAATGTTATATCAGTTTATGATAAGTCGTCACACCGTTAAAGAAGAATTATTTTAATAAGCGATCGTTAGATTCTTAATCATTCTGACACCATCAAACATAGATACACCATGGAACACCAACAGAAAGTGCCTGATAAAGACCTACATATAACTTACATGTGCAAACGCATTCTCTTCGGTGGGGACATGCTTCTAATTATGTGTCAGCATTCGCCCTTGGTGCCAAACTGTCAATCTCTGAATGTGTCCAATGACAAACATTTAGATGTTTTACATACATATTTTTATTTTCTACTTTAAAACGCATATGGCATATGCATTCGTCTCCATACGCTGTATGTGAATTTGTGTGTTTTGATATCACCTTCGCGTATTCCAGTGCTGGATTCACTTGAACGGAGCACCCCTGTCCATCATTGAGGTACACGACGAGTATCCAGGTAACCCTACGTCAGCCACCAACACGGCCCTAGTGTGCATGAAAACAGGAGACCAGGTGCAACTGGCCATGTGTTCCGGCGATGCTCAATTCTCCCCAGACGGGACTACTTTCACCGGCGTTCTCTTGTGATGGGGACCATGTATCCATGCTGGCTGAATGAATCGCGGTACGAAATGCTGGTTTCAATTGAATGAAAGTATGCATGTAATACGTTGAACAAATAGCGATATTTATTGCTACGTTTTTTGTTTTCTTTAATAAACTCATTTAAACGACATGGTGCGTTCAGATGGACATCCAGTGTTGAAAACCGGTTTAAATATAAAATGGAGTGTATATTTTCTACACTTGTCATAGATTTAGTTATTCTTTTCAGTGCCGTGCGTATTTTAGCTTAATAATGAAAAAAGTACCAGTTATCACAAACACGTGGCAACGTCCATTTTTAAATACATAGTATACTTGCATAAATATTTCGGTACTAAACTATTTTCGAAAGATGCAATTTCGTAAGTAGTTAAATGCCATTGGCATATTTTCAACCACCTTTATCTTGGAAACGCCTGCCTTTGAATATGTGACCTGTTGTCTCAACCCTTATACATACATAAGCCGTAATGTTTTCGAGCCTTAATGTAATCTAAATATATTTAATATAGACAATACGTCCAACCATGGGCAGATCCAGAAACTTTGGGTAGGCTGGGGTGTAAGAATCAAGATCCATTCAACTTTGTTGCGGTAAATTCTAGATATATATATATATATATATATTGCACCCCCTCATGGATCCATCCATACGTCCGACAGATTCTTCTTGTTATTACTGATGTTGATGTATTTAACACATGGCTGTGTAATAACGAGAGATAACTGTTATATGTACAGTTATGTAATTTATTAATATACTTTATGGTTAAGTACCTGTTTGACACACGTTTTGAACAAAAATATGTGGCGGCCAATCATGCTTGTGAATATACGAAAATGCGTATGTTGAATATACATTATAAAGCATTTCAGACATACACAAAATGTCCATATATACATATATGTACATAATGAACTTGTTACATAATTTAAATAAGCATTTTAAGAAAACAGATGATCTACTTAAGAATAAAGTACAGTATATGTGACAGGAATTCTCAATTTTAAGGCTTTTCACAATGTCGGACTAACAATTTAATTACAGTTGGCATCAATAAAAGAGACACAAAACAACATAACAACAAACCCAGTAATGGTATATATTAAGAATATAAATAAAAAATGTATCCACGGATATATGCCTCGAGAATTAGTTACTTGTTATGTAATTAAACTTAAGAAAAATTTAAAACAAATCTTACATAAAACGCAAAGAATCAAATATGGATCCATGTAGTAAACAAAATTAAAAAACAAAACAAACAACACATTATATTCGTTAAGTCGTCATTATTTGTATACATGTTAAATGGACTTGGTCATAGTTAGTTATATTGGCTTTTTTAGATTTCTATTAAACAGAACAACCAATCCTTGTTGAACCACAAAGGAAAACTGAATAAAACTGTTACATCTGATCACCACAATAGGTGTGAATATGGAGTTCTTTAAAGGATTGTCCTGACTTGAGTCTGAGGATATTAAAAGCGTCGCGTAATTTTTTGTTTAAATCTTTAAGTCGTTGTTAGCCCGACAACATTCATTTATCTCCGAACAGCACACGCGGTAATATTTAAATATATATGTTTTTAAACTTCAGATTACTTTTTTGGATTTGGAAATCCAGCACATAATAATTTAGCTTAAATGAGTGTCATTGACAAATTAAAGACAGTGTAGGAATTCTGGTTCATGTGTGGCTTGAGCACAAAAACTGATAATTTATATTCGTGTACACAAATAGTATATACCGAATTTAATATAACACACTCCATTTAGAATGAAATGGATCAGTGCGCACCCCATATACCCTGGGGTCAGTGTAAGTAAATGAAAATTTTAGTCCTCGTGATTCCTCTTCCCAGATACCGTCAAAAACTTCGTTTTGTCGCACCGTGAACCAGTTCTTCCAATCCCCAATCTGACCTGTAAACAAAACAATCTGATATGCAGATATTCTATTGATAACTGCACTTACCAAACAAGGTTTAGAGACCATTTTACGCCTATCATGTTCTGCGAGTTTCTGTAGTTAAGTAATATGTCAAAAAAAAATAATAAAAAACAAATAAATGAAAAGGTCTTTCGGTAATTGGCTTATTAATTTTAAGTAAAACAAATTAATACCTTTATTTATTTACAGAAGTTTGCAAGAAAAGAGATACATAATACTATAATAATCTACAAGCTGAGACCTACGTTTACATTAACCTGAATCCTTTTGACTAAAAATCTTAATTGTGTTAGCGCTATTAAAGAATAACAAAATACATGACAAACTCCTTCGAGCATTGTAACATATACGCACATTTGAAAAGGCACTGGACAAAGGAATTGACATGCAAATCTGTGATGATTCATTTAACAAAAAGCGCGATTCTCAGTGAAGTTTTTCTTATCTTTGAACGCTATACGAAAATCATTAAACTATTAAACAATTTAAAACAAGACAGTACATACCTTTCTGGAAAAAGTTGAATCCTTGTTTGCTTATACTATCGATCAAACCTTTGTCTTCTTGAAGCTTCTACTTCTGCATCTTGTCAAAGTCACATGCTTCTGCGATCGCCTGCACGAGTTCTTTACTAAGGTTTAACCCCAGAAACGTGGCCAGTCGACCGATCTCCTTTTCACAGTTCTAGGTCAGAGGAGAATGTCATGAAAAACGACTTGCTACACTTTAAGAATGATTGTACAATAAAATATTTTTAAAGAATAAATTTTAGGTTTTTAAGATAAAAATATGACCATTTCGTCTTATAATTTTCATTCCAACTACACTGCAAAACTAATCGAAATGCACACTTATATTTTGTTTTAAGAAGGCCAAAATTAAAACAATCAAAAGTCCAAAATGGTTTTGATATCTTATGTTTAAATATGAAGTAAATAAAGCACGCACGTGTAACGGTATCAATAAAAATTTAATATTTTAGAATGACATGACTCAACAAGTGAGATTTTATTTGATGTCTTCTGTCCGTTTCGATGCGTTAAGACATCGGACATGAGTTCATCGGTAAACAAGCCTCCGTGGCACCACCATATATGACACCCAATTCTTTGAACTTTTAACACGAGCATTTGATAAGCGATTTAATTTTAAACAAGTACTTAAAGCGTTCTAAACTCATGCTCAACAATGTATACTACCAGCTTGACGTCTTACCAGTTTGAGGTCCTCATAATACACGACATGCAAAGGGAAGCCAGGACCATTATCAAGAGCGTCTTGCCATTCCCGCAAGTAGTCCGTATATTTTCCATACTCATCTAATACAGAAACATGTCAACCTATTCATATATCAAAACTATTAAATGTTTCAACATTTTTTTATAAGACACGATAACATATTAACGTACAACGTGAGGACTCGTTAGTCATTGGATTTTATAATTTCATTTCGACTTTGCATTTAAAGGTTCAATAAAGTACAAATATTTAACCTATTTTATGTGAATTTGAAAAAGCAAGTTTCTGTGTTAAAAAATGTGTTCGATTGCTTAAAATAACACGTATTTACTGTAGCAGCCTGTAACCGGACACAACCCTGGACTTACATCGTCCATTAAGGTGAGGCATCAGCCAGTTCTTCCACTGTCCCTCGTACTGATAAGACGTCATGCCCTTCATGTGATTGTAGTATGACACTGCTGTGTCATTAGGGTTCCTTACTATTTGGATCGTCTTCACGTTTTTCTTCTTTAAATCCTGTGGAAGGAATCTACAAATACCACATGGAAAGAAGTTGTTAGAAGAGTATCACAAAAAGACGTTTTGAACCCAATGGTATTTAACAAAGGTCAGTCACGAATACAGTGAGTGAATAAAAGTATATCAAAGTGTTTCAATAGCAGCACAATCAATCTCTGCACAAATAAATAGTGTTACAACACCTAGTTATGAACAAGTTAATAGCTCGTCAAGACCTAACATATGATAAAATGCGCCGTTACTGTTCGCTCATATTGCTTGAAGTCATATTGTGTGTTACTATACGGATAAATGGTGTAAGAGGGAGTACCACGGCACCGAATATTTTCGGATGATTGCTTCCGTACCTGAGGTTCACGTGACAGTTTATGATGCGAGGTGACAGCATGTTCTCTCTCTCCTCGACTGCTCGGGCCTCCATCATCGTCAAATCCTTGACCAGATCCACCCTTTCCGCTGACCCCCGTATCATCATGGTCAAGATCTCGAACAACCAGTTCGTGCCTGGATCATCAGACAGTAGATTATCAATGATCGGGATGTATAAGTGTTGCTTCGAATTAAATTTGCTGAGAAAAGCGTTAACATTTCTGGCTTAGATTGATTACGTGTAACTGTATGACTTCGACGTATGAAATTTGATCAAATACACTGCCGCATGGTTTAAATACTTTTATGCCTTGTAAATAACAATGCGAAAATTGGAACTTTGATCGTACATTATACATTTCTTCAGTGGGGAGTACTTATCACCGACTGAAAGTGCAAAACATGCATGAATTTATTCAACACAACTGAACTGTTTCTGAAAAAAACCTTTAAAGTAAGATGTTTTTACTTAAGCCTCTTATCTCTGATGATTACAAACCTGTTTTGGGGAAGCTGCACATCATGATATCGTCATCCCTCATGTTGAAGTTTGGTATTTCATCAAACAACCTCTTGCGTGTGTCATCATCTTTGCCAGGAAAAAATGGCGTCTTGTAGCCTCCAACATCCACCATTACCATCGTGTCACCGCCATCATCAGGCACATATACCCTACTCATCTCAGTTAGAACTAATTAAACTGAAACAGAATTCTTCTGAGCTTGTTTGACTTTTACGTCACTACTTTCGTCATAACTGATCAAAGAAAACACCAGCGCTTGGAAATTTTGTATTCAAATAGATCGGCTTTCTTTTCATAGCTTGCATTTGAGAAACCCATCAAGAAATGCGAGTTTAGAGCTCTGTAAAACCGGCTAAAGCACCCCAGTGGGCCCATATTGCCGACTGACCGTTCCAAGGCGGTAACTGTCGGGTTTGCTCTTTTCGTTAAATAATTTTTTCACAAATTTGTTCTTGCTTTTCACTTGGCTTGCATGTGGAATACCTTTGTTCAGTACCTTTTTGGAGTTTGGTATATGTTGCAATGCTCATAAGACTTTTCATATATTCTTATTTAACATCGTTCTAGGTTGACTAAAGTCCTTACTAGTATGATGAGCCTATGAACATTCTTTGTACAGTTTTGTACGTTTTGCCTACACTTAAGGCAAGACTTTTACAACTGTAAATTCTCGCTTTAGCAGTGGTATTTTTTATTTAGATTTTGTATTAATTTTCAAGACTGCTGTTTAAGTACTAGAGCCATTCCCCTTTTCTGTAACATGACCAATTATTGGTTTGGATTAATAGTTTATTCAAACAACCAAATAAATTGAAGGTTCCACGAAATACTGTTTATTTTTAATCCTACATCTATGCCTTTTCTTCTTTCTATGTTTGTTTTTTTACTTCGTACCGACACAGATGTTCAGCAATTTATTTGCTGAGGAAGACCTCAGGCTAACATCTTGTTAGAACCACCTGGTTAGTTGGAAAACCACCCCACATGAAAGTTCTCTCCCCGACAGGGACTCGAACATATGCAGTGAGGGGCTGAGGAGTTACAAGTCAGCGATTCTAATCGCTCCGCCACGGCACAACTTTGTAAAAAGTGACGCACCCTTCTGGTCATTTTAAATAGTGAGGGCATATACGAGGATTGTCGCACTAAATCGTGGTTTATGCGTATTTTTGTTTTCATTTGCCGTCCGATCGTAATAATATTCTAAAAATACCATCCTCTATTTAATTTCAGTAAAAGATATTCAAGGATGATAAAAATAAATGAACAACTTGTGAACTGTGCGTGATCGAAAAGGTATGCGTACCAGGCGCAACCCAAAATAACTCATTGAAATCATTTTCTGCATGCACTGTAAAACACTAATTTTTCAGCCTTGTTTGTGTCTGGCGCGAACAGTTTCGTCAGCTTATAGCAACTTTATTGTCATCACAAATGATTTCGAATGCCAAACGTTATTTGTATGACATGCATTTGAATATCAACCGTTGAAATAACAACCTAGTGAAAATGACGACGTAAGAGGAAGAGAAAGCGCGCCGAACAGCGATCCAGTTCTGTGTGCAGTACGGTATGACCCCAGCTGACACTTACAAGAGATTGATATGCATAGAGAAATACAGCGGAGTTTCCATGGGCTTTGTTTTTTAAATGGCACAGTCGTTTTAGTGAAGGTTGAACTAATAGTGCACAGCGTGGATCGAAACCATACATGAATATCGGTAACGTTAAGGCAGCGAAACACGTCATTGACGGCTTTTCACGAAACTTAATAATCCGCGCTATTTTACTTCAGACAATACGCCGGGACCTCATGAACGCATTGCGGAATAAGCGTCCAGCCCTGTATAGCAACATTGAGAATGTTTTTCTTCACCAAGACAACGCGCCCAGTTATACCGCTGCTAGAACACAGCTGGAGATCGATGTGCTGGGTTTACAGAGAACTGTGCACCCGCCATACTCAGGGGCCGAGCCAGTGGGTGGAGGGGAAACGTGCCCCCCCCCCCCCCCCGTCCGGCAATGTCGGCAATTATTATATTATGGACGAGCTTCTCGTTAATTTTGTACTGCACAGGGGCACGTTTACTTCGCTGAACTTGTGATTGAGTAGGTCTCCAGTATATCATTCAAATATATTAATTAAGATATGCCTTAAATATAATAAATTTGCACCACATTTGGCACTCTAATTAACTCAAAACTACGTAATTAACCATAATTAATTATAAACATCCTGTATTTGCCCTTTTAAGTGCTACACATTACATCAATGTATACGGTGTACAAATCGGCCCAGCACTACTCTTCTGTTGTGCCTGTTAATTAGTAATTTCTAATAAGTAAATTTCTCAATTTGACTAAGACAGCATGTAAATTGCAGCAGTGTTACACCATCAATTAAGATTGCTGACATGCCATATATTTCAATCAAACACATTGATGTCCAAACTCAACCGTTTGTGTTTTGTAATTTATCAACATTTTTTTAATCTATGAAACAATATCGGTACGAATTTACATTGTTATGACCAAGACTGACCAACACAGACAGGAATAGACCAACAGTTCGCGTAACTTTCTTAAGTATTTGGGTAAATTAAATTAATGTACTAATAATAATTTATAGATGGTTGATTTGGATGATGATTTTATTTATTAAAACAGGACCAGCATATATTTAATTAGTTTTTTTAAAAAATTAATCATGTAAATGTTGGTCCGAGTTAAAAAATGGTCAAGGCTCATAAATGCAACTGCGTTGCGAAAACATTTCCTTTTGTTGAATGCTCTGTTTCTAACATTCTATTTTTATATTTTTTCCAGCGACTTTAAGTCTCTGCATCAATTTTTTCCTGTATGAATTATAATCTTATTATTCTGATACCACTACTTTTTGTTTTGAACCCTTTCTAAAACATTCGAATAGGCTCGCCTAAACTTAATTTGAATGTTCGGTGATATTTAATCACATCGCCTTCTCGTCTGCACCCGACTATACTGATTTGCACTGCATACGTGTCTTTCTTAACTATAAATAGCACATCAGTACTTAGTACACGTATGCTTTGTTTCAGAATAGTATTTAACAATTTAAATACTTGTATATTAAAGAATGTTCTTACATCTAGCAAACAAAACATCATTATGCATGTAAATGCTTTGTTGGTTCAAATATCGCGTCATAGCCATGAACGTAGCTCTTTGAGTTTGTTCGATAAAACTTGAGCTGTTGGTCCATTCCTATGATTAGTTATCCTTCATCCAAGATAATTACACATAACGTTATACTAAGCCATATAAACTGACTTTTAGATTATGTTCTTTCCACTTTATAATGTTCCAAGTCTTGATGCACCATCACTATGAGCGGCGTCTAGTTTTCATCTACGCTTGTCTGTTTACATAGCAGGCGTGTAATATTATTGTAATATTTGTATATAACGGTGACAATCTAATGAAATTGTACGTATGATGGAGACGTATGCATACATTGTACTCTGGTACACGTTAAATTTCTATTTAAGCAAGTATTCAATATGGCCACCATATTATTGGTGCATTCAGGATTGTTTTAGCGAAAATCGAAATGATGCTTTTGATATTTTGTTATTAATAATCAATTACTCATAAGCATATACCCATGAACATGTTGTCTACTCATTAATAATGTCAAAAAGATCAATGATAATTTACCAGCGAGTTAATTCCTTCTACTTGTATATCCTGTTCACGTGTCTATCCCGCATCAGAGGTTAAGCATCGACGATGACGTCTAAACCATAAGAAGCTTTTCACCTAATGGCTGAATCACCCACTGCTGTGGAGAATTGTCCGCAGTTTGGGACGAATCACCCTAAGGATGAATCTGCACGTAGCTTTTGTGGGTGACTTCTGGAAGTGTATAAATGCTGGAACAGATCTACGGTCGCTGTCGCTTGGCTGCACACACATTTAGCTCAAGGTTATTGTGGAGAGTTTTTGTTGATTCTAAAAATACATCAAGTCTGTGCAAGTTTAAGCTAAAAGCCTTTTAGTTGGCTTTCAATTATTAAAGGAAAAACATTAGTTATATTTTAATAGTTCTAACTCAAGTAGTTAGTTTAGCAATAAGACATAGGTTACGTCACAGCTTAAAGATGAATTCGAAGTTAGATGTAAATCAAATATGTACTAACCGTATCAAAGGACTGGCTGTTCTGACGCAAACATTTCAACTATTACTGACGCATATTAACTTTCAACAAGACAGTTTGTATCATTTTAGGCATTTGTTTATTATTGATAATAATAATAATAATAATAATAGTAATAATAATAATGATAATAATAATGATAATTATAGTAATAATAATATACTTGTTTCAACATAAATAAACTTGATAATAATAATGATAATTATAGTAATAATAATATACTTGTTTCAACATAAATAAACTTGGTTGTAATATATTTATCCCTCATTTATAATTTAATAAAGTTGTACGTTCTTTGTGACCTTAGTTCTTAGTAACAATATTACTATATAACAGGTATCTATGTTTCATGTAAGAGGTTTAACTTTGAAATTGTCTTTTTATTATTTCAAACACTGAGGATCTGACACGAGTTGTCATTAAATACAAACATTTATTAAACAAGTTAAAAAAGTAATAGCTTATTGATCCTATGGCGAGCTTACTTTTATTTGTTTTTCTGGATGAGTTTTATAAATCTTTGCATGAAATGACAACGAGCGTCAAATACTTTTTGTCACATTGTAATCACCAAAATATGATTTTACGCAATTTTAACAACAATACTTGGTAAAATAGTGGTATGAGACGGTCTGCATTGTGATGACGTAATAACGTCATCAACCAAAAAGCTGTATTACTCTAGTGTAATATAACGAAGCATGTTATGGGAGTACTGAATGGAAGACAACGAGAATCATGTCGTAAAAGTTCATTAAAATATTTATTAGATTATTTACGGTTCAGACGCTGATTTTTGGTTTTGTCTTTGGGCATGTTTATTTTGTGCAATATATGTGGCAAGGTGTGTGTTAACTTGTTATCTGTTGTTTGTTTACTTCAATAAGCGTTCGATGAAATTGATGTATATTAAGGTCAATATAGATGACGCTGTGTTTCATGGCTTATCGAAAGCATGTATGCATTGTATGCAGTTTATAGTGGTTTTATTTTGTGTCTGTAAATGCGGGTTTACTTTATTTTATGTAATATCTCGTCTTCGTTTCTGTGTGTAACTTTTACATTTGACTTGCATGTGAATACATTTGTCTTATGCTTTTTTTCAAATTTAAATATATGTTTCAAACTAATAGGACATTGTCACCTTACTTATTATATACCTGGTTCAATTATACTGATGTTGATGCTTTAGTCGGTGGACCAGTGGGTTTAATAATTAACCCAGTTTGAAAACAACAACAACAATATCTATGTTAAGAGCCGTTTTCAATATGTATTTTATAACGTTAGCGTTTTGTAGTTGGTTCGAATACACAAAAAGGAAAAGCAATTTACTTTTCAGCATATCATCCTTCAGAAATGACCAAATGCACTGTTTTTAATAATGAGTCAGATATCGCTGTCGACATCAGCAGTTTCCAAATTATAAAACTCATTACCTTTGAAAGCAACATCGCTTCTTTAAGCAAGTTTTACATGTTCTAAAGTAGTACAAGTTTTATACAGACGATACAGACGTAAAGAGTGTTTGCTCATTCAAGGCTGTATCGCCTGATCCAACATAGTCAATGTTTAATTCAAAAGAAATCGACATCGCTATGAAGACGGGATCACCTGTTGTAAATGATGAATACCTTTGATTTGTGCCTCTTAAAAATTTAAAATATGCTGCAATGCTCGTAGGACTTAGAGGTTCCTAAAAATCTCATTGATTGTGAAAGGAGTTGCATAACTACAAATGATATAAGTATTGTTAATTAAAGTACATAATTTCCAAACATGCAGTCACGCAATAAAATATCGCTATAGGTGATTTATTCAACAGCGTAATCGCTTGTTGATTGCTGAAGGTTTTGCTTTTTACTGAGGACGTTTTTTATTACTTCTGTTAGGCAAAGCTTATGTAAATCGGTATGGCTAAAACGAAAAATCTTCACATGAGAAGTGGACATGTATTCAGCGGTGTAATCGCTAGTCAAGAGGAGTCGCAATTTCAAGTTAAAACATTTTTATTATTTATAATTCCTAACAAATGTTAAGCGTTATATAGTATTGCCTACTTGTAAAACAGAAGGCGCCAATTTCAAAAGGTTTTTAGCATTTACAATTATATTTTGATAATTTAATAATATAAAGTAAATTTCGTTTTCTATATATGCAATGTGAAACTGTATTGAAAGTTTACAATTGGTACAAAAATATAATCCGTAGGTTGCTTGAATTAATTCCTCCTCATATTGTACTGCCTTACGCACATTGTACTCAATGTTAACGACACATTTATCGCATTGTGGTACGTACAGGCAACAATTATTTATTAGACAATACAATACGAAAAATTGGTAATGTTGTAACAAATGAAAACAAAGTTTCTATGATAATGCAAGTTTCCAATGACACACAGGAGCTAGACTTAAAGGCCATAGAGATGTATTTATTAAATTTTAAAAAAATCAGATCGAGAGCTATTTCTGAAGTAAACAACAATTTTAATGAAAAAGGGTACAAGTGGTGTACAATTAGTGTCGGTCGACTTAGTGTTCATATGAGGAAATCATTGTGTTTCTCTTTTTCTGTATAGTCTTGTCTGATTAGATTAAATACTTTATTTCTTTGGAATGCATGAACATGTATCTTGTGAATTTTACAACTTATAATATTTGTGTAATACCGTTAAGATTATTGAATATTTTCATTTTTTGCAACTGTTGTTTATCTAAGGTTCTACGAGTATCGGAATAAGAAAGTAAATACTTGTTTTCGAAGAAAGAAGTGTTTATCTGGCGTTATACAGGGAGACGTTTGTCTCCTCTCTTGTTTTTGTTGTTAAAAGTTTTATTGACACAGCTAAAAATAATGACGAGTCAATGACATTTTTAGATAATATTAATAACGATGAAATCACGATTTTTATGTTACTTTTTGTAAATGGCATTGTATTATTTTTCAGATAAGATGGTTTGCAAAATAAAATTTATTAATAGTATAGTATCAAATGTATGGTATTGAAGCGAATTTAGACTGCTATAATGATATTTTTATGATAGAATCAACTGAGAAAAATGTGAAATATTGTAGAAAAATGAATAACAAAAATGCGACGAACTTACATAGATAGGTGTTATATCGTAATCCAACATTTCAATTTATGCTTCTTTAAAAATCTCAAAGGAGGAAAACTTTGGTTACCTCACTATTGGTAATATTTCTGACGTCATTACTTACTTACTTTTGAATATTTGACATCCATTGAACGGTTTTGTTTTTACTCGATATGTTCTCATCTCCACTGTTCGTCTTTAAGGAAAATCCTCGGGAACTAAGAGGTTAGAACCATGTTAACCAGTTTATGCATCCCATTCAGATCTTGTACAAACTGATGATGCTATCGGAACTTGTACCGACTGATTATGCTATTCAGATCTGGTACCGACTGATTATCGTACCGTTTGACTATCACATTTAGATCTTGTATCAACTGATTATCCCATTTAGATCTTGTACCAACTGATGATCCCAATTAGATCTTGTACCGACTGATTATCCCATTCTGATATTGTACCGACTGATGATCCCAATTAGATCTTGTACCGACTGATTATCCCATTTAGATCTTGTACCGACTGATGATCCCATTTAGATCTTGTACCTACTGATTATCCCATTTAGATCTTGTACCAACTGATGATCCCAATTAGATCTTGTACCGACTGATTATCCCATTCTGATATTGTACCGACTGATGATCCCAATTAGATCTTGTACCGACTGATGATCCCATTCAGATCTTGTACTAACTGATTATCCCATTTAGATCTTGTACCGACAGATTATCCCATTTAGATCTTGTACCTACTGATTATCCCATTTAGATATTGTACCAACTGATTATCCCATTTTGATCTTGTACCAACTGATTATCCCATTTAGATCTTGTACCGACAGATTATCCCATTCAGATCTTGTACCGACTGATGATCCCATTCAGATCTTGTACTAACTGATTATCCCATTTAGATCTTGTACCGACAGATGATCCCATTTAGATCTTGTACCTACTGATTATCCCATTTAGATCTTGTACCAACTGATGATCCCATTCAGATCTTGTACCGACTGATTATTCCCGGGCGAGAACTTTCTTAGATCTTATCAATTTTTGCAATATGTCTCGTCCTTGTGTTTTATTAATTAATATTCAACTAGCATCACCTTGTCAAATGCCTTTCCAAATTACTATTGGCTGTAATACTGAAAGGATATATGCTGATAGTTAACTAGAATTCTATATTATGGATGTTGCCAAGCCTCTAGGGTGTAGTACACTCAAATTGATTTTTAATCATTTAAACAATTAAAGATTGTAGATTTAGTAATGACAAAAGGTATCTTTGCAGCAGTTTTTGGGTAACATTGATGATATAGAGACTGACTTGTATTATTTGTGTTTATTATGATTTTAATACAGAGATTTGAGTTAGAGCGATGTAAAACCTGTTAAAGCACCCATTCGGTCACATTTGCCGACTAGCCGTTCAAAGGTGGCAACTGTTTGGTTTGGTCCTTTTGTTTAATAACTTATTACAGATTTGTTCTTACTTTTACATTTGGCTTGCATATAAATACCTGGGTCCTGTGCCTTTTCATATTTTTTGTAATTGTTGCAATGCTTATAAGACTTTGTCATATTTCCTTATAAATGTTTGGCACGATATAATGGTACTTTACAATAGGTCGTATCTAACAAAGTTTGACAAACAATACAATACAATACAATAAGAACTTTTCATATTTTTGTCACTTTTACATGGGAATACCTTTGTCTTTGTGCTTTTTCAAATTCTAATATTTTTTATGTTTTCAATATGTGCAATACTCAAATGACACTGCAAAATTTTATATTGTATATTATCTTTTATTCTTTATACAGATTTAATTCATTGAAATGAAACATTTGGTCTGAAATAGTTTGACAAAATGGATAATGTATGTAAGTGTAAATTGACCGACCATGTGAAAAAATACATATATTAATTGTTAAATGTATCTATGGAATTTGGAAATACTCCAATCGCAGGTCAGTATGCACCTATACACTGGGGTCAGTTTGCACCTATACCCTGGGGTAACATATACCCTGGGGTCAGTATGCACCTATACCCTGTGGTAACATATACCCTGGGGTCAGTTTGCACCTATACCCTGGGGTAACATATACCCTGGGGTCAGTATGCACCTATACCCTGGGATAACCTATACTCTGGAGTCAGTATGCACCTATACCCTGGGGTCAGTATGCACCTTTACCCTGGGGTCAGTATGCAACTATACCCTGGGGTCAGTATGCAACTATACCCTGGGGTCAGTATGCACCTATACCCTGGGGTAACATATACCCTGGGGTCAGTATGCACCTATACCCTGTGGTCAATGTGCACGTATACCCTGGGGTCACTGTGCACCTATACCCTGGGGTCAGTATGCACCTATACCCTGGGGTCAGTATGCACCTATACCCTGGGGTCAGTATGCACCTATACCCTGGGGTAACATATACCCTGGGGTCAGTATGCACCTATACCCTGTGGTCAATGTGCACCTATACCCTGGGGTCACTGTGCACCTATACCCTGGGGTCAGTATGCACATATACCCTGGGGTCAGTGTAAGTAAATGTAAACTTAAGTCCTTGTGATTCTTCTTCCCAGATACCATCAAATACTTCGTTTTGTTGCACCGTGAACCAGTTCTTCCAATCCCCAATCTGACCTGTAAACAAAATGCGCCTATTTGTTGTCTAAGTTGTTGACAAGTATTTTTAATTTGACTGCAAATATTCTTTTAAAATAATTAATGTAAATGCAACAATTTGTAAGATAAGATACAGATACACAATAAAAGGACCTACCAAACATGGTTTAGAGACCATTTAACGCCTACCATATTTTGCTAGTTTTTGAAGTTAAGTAATATGTCAAAACACAAAAACGAAAGAAAAGAAAAATATATTTCGGTTATTGCCTTATTAAATTTAAAGACAAAAAATAATACTTTAATTTATTTACTGAAGTTTCCAAAAAGATATATAACACGACACTTATCTACAAGCTGAAACATACGTTTTCATTTACCCGAATTCTTTTGTCTAAAAATGTTATGCTAGCGCTATTAATGAAAAATTGATTCTTTCTTACCTTTGAACGCTATACAGAAAATCATTAATCATTATTCTTGTTAGTTGATTTGTTAATAAGTAAATAGGTAAAGGTCCTATAAATATTTCCAAATATATTTGAATTTAATCTACATGTACACATATTCAAACAGGGTTAAGAACAAACATTAACAAATTATAATGTTGTTCAACAGACACTATTAAAACAATTCAAACCAAGTCAGTACATACCTGTCCGGAAGAAGTTAAATCCTTGTTTGGTCCTACTATCGATCAAACTTTTGTCTTCTTGAAGCTTCTCATTCTTCATCTTGTCAAAGTCACATGCCTCTGCGATCGCCTGCACGAGTTCTTTACTAAGGTTTAACCCCAGAAACGTGGCCAGTCGACCGATCTCCTTTTCGCAGTTCTAGGTCAGAGGAGAATGTCATGAAAAACGACTTGCTACACTTTAAGAATGACTGTACAATTTATTACTTTTAAAGAATAGATGTTATGTTTTAAGAATCAATAATGAACATTTTATCCTAAAATGTTTAATCTAATCAACTACGCAGCAAAACTATTCGAAATGCAAATTGACGACACATATATCTTGTTTTAAGAGGTAAGGTTAAAAACACTCAACATTCTGAAATGGTCTTGAATTTTTGTCTGACAAAAGAAGTAAATAAATTACGCACATACAATGGTTTCCATAAAACCTAACGTTTTACAAGGACAATACTCAAGAGAGACTTTATTTGATGCCTTCTGTCCGTTTCGATGCGTTAAGACACCGGACCTGAGTTCTTGTGTAAACAATTGTCAATGACACAACCATATATGACACCCAAGTCTGTAAATTCTTTTAAACGATTATTTGATGAGCGATTCAATTTTAACCAAGTATTTAAAACAGTCTCAAACTCATGCTTAACAATATATACTACCAGTCTGACGTCTTACCAGTTTGAGGTCCTCATAATACACGACATGCAAAGGGAAGCCAGATCCATTATCAAGAGCTTCTTGCCATTCCCGCAAGTAGTCCGTATATTTTCCATACATATCTAATACAGAAACATGTCAACTTATTCATATATCTAACTATTAAATGTTTCGACATTTTAAAAGACATCATGACATATTAACGTACGACGTGAGGACTAGTAAGTCATTGGATTTTATAATTTTATTTCAGCTATTGCATTGAAAACTTCAATATAGTACACATATTTAACCTATTTTCGGAACTGAACTAAAAGCAAAGTCTCTTTTCTAAAAAATCTGATAACCAGTATTTAAGCGAGTATTACTGCAGAAGGGTGTAACTGGACACAACCCTGGACTTACATCGTCCATTAAGGTAAGGCATCAGCCAGTTCTTCCACTGTCCCTCGTATTGGAAAGACTTAAAGCCCTTCATGTGATTGTAGTATGACACTGCTGTGTCCTTAGGGTTCCTCACTATAAGGATCGTCTTCACGTTTTTCTTCTTTAAATCATGTGGAATGTATCTACAAATACCACATAGAAAGTAATTCTTAAAATAGTATCACAAAAAGACGTTTTGAACCCTCTGGTATTTAACAAAGGTCAGTCACGAATACAGTGAGTGAATAAAAGTATATCAAAGTGTTTCAATAAAAGCACTATCAATCTCTGCACAAATAAAAAGTGTAACAAAACCTAGTTATGTACCAGTTAATAGCTCGTCAAGACGTAACATGTGATGAAATGCGCCGTTACTGTTCGTTCATATTGCTTGAAGTCATCTTTGGGTGCTATTATACGGACAAGTGGTGTAAGAGGGGGTATAATATATAATACAATACATTCGGATGATTGTTTCGTACCTGAGGTTCACGTGACAGTTCATGATGCGAGGTGACGGGATGTTCTCCATCTCCTCGGCTGTCTGCGCCTCCATCATCGTCAAAATCTTGACCAGATCCACCCTCTCCGCTGACCCCCGTATCATCATGGTCAAGATCTCGAACAACCAGTTCGTGCCTAGATCATCAGACAGTAGATTATCATTGATCGGGATGTATAAGTGTTGTATCGAACTAAATTTGCTGAGAAAAGCGTTAACATTACTTTCTTAGATTGATTACTTGTAACCTGTATGACCTCGACCTATGAAATTTGAACAAATACAATGTCACATGTTTTAGAGACTTTTATGCCTTGTAAATAACAATGCGAAAATTAGAATTTTGATCATGCATTATAAAATTCTTCAGTGGATTGTACTTATCACAGACTGAGAGTGCAAAACATGTATGAAGTTATTCAATATAATACAGCTGAACCATTTCTGAAAGAAACCTTTATAAGAAGATGTTTTAGCTTAAGCCTCTTATCTCTGATGATTACAAACCTGTTTTCGGGAAGCTGCACATCATGATATCGTCATCCCTTAAGTTGAAGTTTGGTATATCATCAAACAACCTCTTGAGTGTGTCATCATTTTTGCCGGGAAACAATGGCGTCTTGTAGCCTCCAACATCCACCATTTCCATCGTGTCACCGCCATCATCAGGCACATATACCCTACTCATCTTGGTAAAAACTAATTAAACTGAAACAGAATTCTGAGCTTTTTTGACTTATATCCAACAAGGTACATAAACAACAACCACAACTATAACACATTTCCTTCCACAGATGACGATTAAAGTCTAGCAGAACACTTCCTGCATATCAACACATGATAGATTACCCAACAACAACAACAAACAAATAAACAGGATAAGACACGGATTATCAACGTTATTGCTGACAGAATACTTATAAAATATATTTATTCCTCCTGCAGGATTATTGAACCAATAATGCTAACGATACAATCAAGCTACGTGAAAACTTAACTTACAAGAATAACATCCCCAAGTTTTCAGTCTACTGAGAACCAGGCATTGTTTAAACATGACCAGTGTTCTAGATTGTCAGCGCATATTAAGAGATGTCCGTAGTTCTCTTCGGTTAATAGCTGGCTTGCAATTTAAAATAACACCTACACGTGGAGACGCATAATTATTGATAAAATCAAAGCGCCGCAGGCACGTAGTGTTCCGTGCTTGAAAATTAAGTTAAAATAGTTATACAGTATTCATTACATTTATTACTTTTACGAACATTATTTTCAGACTATCTGCATTTCAGAGGGACAAACCTTTCTTCGTTTTATTATGGCATACTGTTGTAATTGGACTGCTAATAACAAACAACACAAGAGGGAATAATTATAGCAAATTATTTATAAACAAAAGCACAGAGCATGCTGAAAATCGCAAATAAACCCAATGAACAGTAAATTCTGTGAATGATATTCTTTCTCTATATGCGGCCATAGTAGTTTTTACTTATACAAAAAGGGTTTGGCCAAAAGTAATGTAGGAATGTGAATACATTTTAATATCTTACTCCGACAAAATTTTAATATTGCAAAGAAGGATGAAAAAAATTACAAAGAACAGATATAAGAATTATTTGCACTATTACGAAATAATTGGACATGTTACAGAAAAGAGGAATGGCTCTAGTATTTAGACAGTAGTCTTTAAAGTGGATTTGTACACAAAATCTAAACACAAAATACCAATACTATAACGGGAATTTACAGTAGTAAATGTCTAGAGTGTAGGCAAAGCGTACACAAGCACACAAAGAATACTCATAGGCTCGTCATACTAGTAAACACTTTTATCAACCTAGAACAATGTTAAAAGCACAAACATTAAGTTATATACAACGAAAACATCTTTATATGTCTTTTTATACACAACAACTAAATAAATGAGATTTTCACTTTGAGCAGGAAACTTGTTGCTGTTTTTTTGTTATTTGAAAAGTTAAATGTTCTGCAGATAGGAGAAATGGAAACAAAGCATTATCTTCATTTGATAAAGAATACACTGGATCTGTACATATGTTTATATTCATCAAAAAATTCATATGGGACTAATGGGTGTGCATGTCCAATGTAAGTCAGGGGCCTTAAAATGTAATGCACTTAAAAGTAACAAAACCTTGTATCTGGTTGTTTACTGGGAATGACTTTAACTGAGAACATAATCTACGCATATTTTAATGGTTTGATTTCCATGTGTAAATATCTGTATACGAGTCATGATACCTTTAAGATGGTGTCCGACTGTTTGAATAAATATTTTATTCAAACAACCCAGTAAATTATTGTTCGCTGGAAAGGTTCCACGAAATACTGTTTATTTTTAGTCCTACAACTATGCATTTTCTGTTTTCTGTGTTTGTTTTGTTACTTCGTACCGACACATTTATGGTAATAATGGCGAGGTCCAGCTACTTATTTGCGGAGGAAGACTCCAGGCTAACATCTTGTTAGAACCCCCCTGGTTAGCTGGAAAACCTCCCCACATGAAAGTTCTCTCCCCGACAGGGAATTGAGCATATGCAGTGAGTGGCTGAGGAGTTACAAGTCAGCGATTCTAATCGCTCCGCCACGGCGCCACACATCTATGTGAAAAGTTAGGCGTTTAATATTATTGTAATATATTGTACATAAAGGTGACTGTCTAATTAAGTAATACGTATCATAGAGTCGTATATTGAGTTAATAAGTTTGATATGTAGATAATTAGTAGATAATTAGTATATATTTACTAATTTAGATTTTATTCGATTTCAGAAGCGTTTTGGTAAACTTTTTATGTGGTCACTTTTTATATTGTTTACAGCAATGTGAAATCCGTGCAACTCCTTCCCGCCTTTCCTTTTTGACTAACCAATCAAACTCTTGTTTTCTTGGTGAACGGGATTTTTGCACCTAGGCTTGTCATTCAACTATTGACTGACTGCCTGGCCACTTGCACGTCTCTATATATTATGAATATATATTGTTGTAGGTAAATCTTATTTTACTATATCTATTATTCTCATCCATCATTTTATCATTCATTCTTGTTTTCAGTAGAATGTAAATGTGACAAAAACACAGAAACGAGACATAACACACAAAAAGAAAAAAACATCAGTTACCGCCTTGGAACGGTCAGTCGACAAAAGGGCCAACTGGGGTGCTTAAACCTGGTTTGTGGATCGCTCCATCCTCGCACTTCCTGAAGGTTTTTCTATCAAACAAACAGTGAAAATAAAAATATCCCGTCAAAGTGAAACAACTAACAGTAAGCACCTGCATCAGGAGTTAAACCAATAGTATGAACTTATGTACATACATAATAACTAGTAATAAAATTAACTAACAACATTTATACAGTATGTACGGTAGATTAAAGCCTCGGCAACCCCAAAATTCCAAATGAGACTGTATTTTCAAATAAAATAAAGCAGTACAAGCGCTGATATATTATAAGAACAATATAATGACGTCATAAATGCCATGACGTCATATGCCAAAAGTGTCAAAAGTGAAATGTAAAAAATACGGAAGAAATAATAGAATTTTAGAAAACAACTCAAATCAATTAAATAGAACGTAGTATTTTTTAGAGTTTATACGTTTAAAAACATATCATAAAAACCGAGGATTTATCCGCCGTTGACATATTATATATGATAAAGGTACACAAAATCCCGATGTTATACCTACTGTGCAATCTTACGTAAAGGGTATGGAGACTGCTCAAATTGTCCCACCTATAAAGGCCACGACTAGAGAGATGAAGAGACAAGAAATCCAACAGTGAATGTCCAATTCAGGAAGTGTGAGGTTAGGGCTCTGTAAAGCCGGTTTAGGCACCCAAGTCGATCCATATTGCCGTCTGACCGTTCCAAGGCGGTAACTTTCGGGTTTGCTCTTATTGTCAAATGACTCATCCCGGATTTGTTCTCACATTAACATTTGGCGTGCATGTGAATACCTTAGTCCTGCTTCTTTTCAATTTTTGTATATGTTGCAATGCTCATAGGACTTTGTCTTATATATTCTTTATAAGTCACTGTTTTCAGATAGTCTCAACGACCTGTCCGGTCATCGTGTAATTTAAAAGCAATGCAAGTTCTTGACTGTAAAATGGTTAATTGCAAGCAATGCAGTACATCGAAGGATTCAAGATAAACATAACATTTTTTTCCGGAACAGAACCAGTACCAGAAAATGAAAGCACCTTTGAATAATTTATACTCGAAATAAATTCGATTAGGCAAATCTACCCTGAAGAAACCATAAAACAAGCTTTACAAAGATCACTTAAAGGACAAGCAAGGAAAACTTTGTTACACTTAGGGCCAAATGCAACTATAAACGACATTGGTTGTCCTGCGACTCGAAGAAAACTTTGGAAACATAGCATGTGAAGATACAATCTTGTCAAAATTTCTTAACTCGGAGCAGGAACCAGAAGACAATTGTAGCATGGAGTCTTAGACTGAAAAAATTGGTACTTAAAATAGAAAAGCGTACTAATATGAGTAAACAACTTAAAAACAAGGTAAAAAGATAGGAATTCAAAATCTACTAGATATAAGAAATCATGCAACGAAACCAGGAAGGCAAACATTAGACTGACTTCAGTAGTTGTAGATCCAACAGAGATACTGAATGAATTAATGCACAAACTTTGAAGCACTAAACAAGAGAGTTGATAACCTCAGTGATACATCAAGAGAGTTGCCAAATGACTACAATACCGTGAACAGAGGAAGAGGTTACCCGAGAGGATTCAGGGGAGGAAGCGACCGTGCTTTGTATCAAAGTAGAGGATATTTCAACCATCGAGAAAACAGAGAAGACATTAATAAAAAAACACACAATGGATAGAAATTAAAGTCAGCTTCTAGTACATAGAGACAGAAGAACGAAACATCAACAAGTATTTAAACGGCTAAATGTCTCCATTAAGGGTCAAATGGTAGACGATTACCAAGGCAACAATGACACAACAGAAGCTTCAAAAGAAACAACAAGAAAACAATTGTTTAAACGTCTTCACATGAACAGGATACCGCAATCATTTATTCGTCTCTGGTCATGTTTGTTCATGATTCAGAAAGTTAATTTCATTTATAGTCAACCATTTTTGTGTAGTTTTTCAAATAAAAATAATACCTTATTCTGTTCTAAAAAATATGTGGACATTATTTTTCAATGACGTCACTACTTTTGTCATAACTTATTTTGGAAAACATCAGCGCTTAGACATTTTGTATTCAATTAGATCGTGTTTTTTGTCATTGCTTGCATTTGAGAAACTCTTCAGGAAGTGCGAGGTTAGAGCTCTTTAAAACCGGTTTAAGCACCCCAGTCGGTCCATATTGCCGACTGACCGTTCCAAGGCGGTAACTGTCGGGTTTGCTTTTTTCGTTAAATGACTCATCACAAATTTGCTCTTACTTTTCGCTTGGCTTGCATGTGAAATACCTTGGTTCTGTGCCTTTTCGGAGTTTGGTATATGTTGCAATGCTCATAGGACTTTGTCATATATTCTTATTCATGATCACAACAATGATACTTGTGCAGGGTGTCGGTCGTAAAAAATCTCCCCGTGCATGTAATCTATGTTGTCATTTAATTTTTCCTATAAGGATTGTAACGTGTATTTCCTTTGATGGACATTGGACTTTGGTTTCTTCAATTCCATCTTCACATGGAACAGGATGCCACAACCATTTATTCGTCTCTGGTCATGTTTGTTCATGATTCAGAAAGTTAAGGTTAATTTCTTTTATAGTCAACCATTTTTGTGTAGTTTTTCAAATCGAAATAATACCATTTTCTTTTCTAAGCACTATGTGGACATTATTTTGCAATGACGTCACTACTTTCGTCATAATTTATTATAGAAAATATCAGCACTTGGACATTTTGTATTTAAATAGATCGTTTTTCTTATCATTGCATGCATTTGAGAAACTCGTCAGGAAGTGCGAGGTTAGAGCGCTGTAAAGCCGGTTTAAACTCCCCAGTCGGTCCATATTGTCGACTGACTGTTCCAAGGCCGCAACTGCCGGGTTTGCTCTTTTCGTTAAATGACTCATTACAAATTTGCTCTTACTTTTTGCTTGCCTTGCATATGAAATACCTTTGTTCTGTGCCTTTTCGGAGTTTGGTATATGTTGCAATGCTCATAGGACTTTGTCATATATTCTTATTCATGATCACAACAATGATACTTGTGCAGGGTGGCGGTCGTAAAAAATCTCCCCGTGCATGTAATCTATGTTGTCATTTAAATCATCCTATAAGGATTGTAACGTGTATTTCCTTTGATGGACATTGGACTTTGGTTCTTCAATTCCATCTTCACATGGACAGGATGCTACAACCATTTATTCCCCTCTGGTCATGTTTGATCATGATTCAGAAAGTTACTTTTATTTGTGGTCAACCATTTTTGTGTTGTTTTTCAAATCGAAATAATACCATATTCCTTTTCTGAACACTGTGTGGACATTATTTTTCGATGACGTCACTACTTTCGTCATAACGTATAGAAAGTATCAGCGCATGGACATTTTGTTTTTAAATAGATCGTTTTCTTTTCGTTGCTTGCATTTGAGAAACTCGTCAGAAAGTGCGAGGTTAGAGCTCTGTAAAACCGGTTTAAGCACCCCAGTCGGTCCATATTGCCGACTGACCGTTCCAAGGCGGTAACTGTCGGGTTTGCTCTTTTCCTTAAATGACTTATCACAAATTTGTTCTTACTTTTCGCTTGGCATGCATGTGAAATACCTTTGTTCTGTGCCTTTTCGGAGTTTGGTATATGTTGCAATACTCATAGGACTTTGTCATATATTCTTATTCATGATCACAACAATGTTACTTGTGCAGTGTGGCGGTCGTAAAAAATCTCCCCGTGCATGTAATCTATGTTGTCATTTAATTCATCCTATAAGGATTGTTACGTGTACTTTCTTTGATGGACATTGAACTTTGGTTCTTCAATTCCATCTTCACATGAACAGGATGCTACAACCGTTTATTCCCCTCTGGTCATGTTTGATCATGATTCAGAAAGTTAATTTTATTTGTGGTCAACCATTTTTGTGTTGTTTTTCAAATCGAAATAATACCATATTCCTTTTCTGAACACTGTGTGGACATTATTTTTCGATGACGTCACTACTTTCGTCATAACGTAAAGAAAATATCAGCGCATGGACATTTTGTTTTCAAATAGATCGTTTTTCTTTTCGTTGCTTGCATTTGAGAAACTCGTCAGGAAGTGCGAGGTTAGAGCTCTGTAAAACCGGTTTAAGCACCCCAGTCGGTCCATATTGCCGACTGACTGTTCCAAGGCGGTAACTGTCGGGTTTGCTCTTTTCCTTAAATGACTCATCACAAATTTGTTCTTACTTTTCGCTTGGCATGCATGTGAAATACCTTTGTTCTGTGCCTTTTCGGAGTTTGGTATATGTTGCAATACTCATAGGACTTTGTCATATATTCTTAAATAAATGCCTCATTTACGTTGACGATGTCATCATTTTTTCAACATATTTCGAACAACACCTTCAAAGATTAGAAGCCGTTTTCCAACAACTGAAAAGTCACAAGCTCAAACTCATTCCATCAAAATGTGAATTTCAAAAAACGGAGGTAAAGTATTTAGGCCACATTGTTTCAAAGAATGGAATCCAAGTAGATACGGAAAAAATTCGTCGTCAGAAAAAGGCCAACACCTAGCTCAACGGACGATGTACAGCGTTTCCTTGGGTTTGCCGGCTACTACAGAAAATTCATTAACAACTTTTCTAGCATTGTCAGACCTTTGTATGACCTTTTAGTAGGTACTCCTGGAAAAAGGAAGACACAAAAACAACAGAAAAGACAATTTACATGGGGTCCTGACCAACAAAAGGCCTTTGAAATTATTGTTAACAAACTTACATCAACTCCTATTCTCGGCTATGCGAATTACTCCGAGCCGTCCAAGTACACACCGATGCCTCGATTGATGGCCTTGGTGCTGTTCTGTATCAGGAACAAGAGGGAAAAGATAGTGTTATTGCATATGCAAGTAGAAGTCCTTAACAAGCCGAAAAAGAACTACTATTCCAGCAAGCTTGAATTTTTTGCTTTAAAATGGGCCATCACGAAAATATTCCACGATTATCTTTATGGAGGACATTTTACTGTATAACCAGACAATCCATTGACTTATATGCAAACAACCGGTAAACTAAATGCAAGTAGACAGCGATGGATTGCCGAATTGGCCAACTATGATTTTAACATTTTGTACCGTTCTGGCAAGTCAAATATGAGGGTGACGCTCTATCGAGAATGTTGTCAGATACGTCGAAAACAAACACGATCGACAAAGATGTGATCCAGGCCGTATTCCAAGTTTGAAAACCAGACGTAAGCGACACAAACGTCAAGGAAGTTTCACACACAGAATAACATGTACATTCAAATCAAACACTTACTTTTCAAAGTCAGGACTGGTCACATGGTCAGGAGTTAGAAACGTCTGATATATTTTTGTGGCAACAGGATCAGCACCTCAAACAAAATCGGAGACACCTGAAATGAGAAAGTATATAAAACATTTCAGCATATACTTTCTGGATGATGGAATTCTATACCACAATGGACATTTCAATGAACAAAGTATTCAACAAATCGTCCTACCTGAAGTAGCTTGAAAAACTATTTTTCACGCCTATCATGACGATTTAGGACATCAAAGTCGTGGTCGGACGCTCAGCCTTTTCAAAAAACGATTCTTTTGGCCAAATATGGATTCTCAGGTTAGAAGTTGCCTAGCAAGAAAGACACGACAACAAATACAACGTAAAACTTCAAAATATCCAATCAACATATCCAATAGTATGCATAGATGTCCTCTCTCTTGAAACACCAAAAGGTGGATTTGAAAACATCCTTGTTATAACCGATCATTTTACCAGTTTTGCACAAGCCATCCGAACAATGAATCAGACGGCAAGAACAACTGCTAGAGTTTTATTTGACAATTACTTTGTACAGTCAGAGTGATGTTCAAAGAAAAGTGATTCGACATCGCCGAAAGTGGAAACCACCGTTATGTGGCATAGAGCCCACACGATAAACTATGCTCAGCATTCTCTAATTGATATATATTAGGGATGTCAACGGATATCCGGATATCCGTCCGGATCGTCGGATATCCGAATCGACTTTGGTATCCGGATATTCGCTTAAAAATGAAATATTTTAAACATTTAATTAAATGTTTTGGCCATTTTGCTAAGTTATCTTTCTGCTGTCGTGTCAGTGTGCATTCACACATACGCAGGTGTAACGGGTTATCGACAGGTGGTGACAGGTAATCACACGCAGTATTGTATATTTGGCTTCACAGTTTTAGAAATGTGCTAAAGCATGATGGTATGTATAATAACATGCTAATTAGCCGCCAACGTTTGAAGCTTCTGCTGATCCATTTTGTTTAGCGAATGCTATCTTTATTTTTCTTGATGAACTTCACAGTTTTAGAAATGTGCTAAAGCTTATGTATAATAATTTGCTAATTAACAGCCATTGTTTGAAGCTATTACTTATTTATTCTTTTTGATTAAGGATTATTATCTTTAATTTTGTTAGTTCGGCTTTATTAAGAAGAGATAGAGCTACAATTATGTAGACAATTAACAGGTTTGTCGGCAAAGATCACTTACTCATGTTTAATTAAGTCCGTTTGGATTGTATAAATGAATTGATGAATTTATTATGTTTTCATTCGATCACCGTGATCTTGACTTATTCACATCCACTTCCTAAACAAATCATAAGATATGCCTTCCAATCTTCAGTCCGATGTTTGGCGACATTTTGTGAGGTCCGTAGACAAATCCAAAGCCAAATGTAGTTACTGCAGCGTAGAGCTAACGTATGGCGGCGGCACATCCAACCTCTGCAACCACTTAATAATAAGCACCCGTCTACGGTGGCGTCGGCGACTCCCGATACGAAGAAACAAGTGTGTATGACTGACTTCGTAAGCCCTCAAATACGAAAACTGTCCACAAATGATGCTGAGCGCATTACCAACGCCATCACTCAGATGATTGTCAAAGAATATGTACCTCTCAGTATTGTCGAAGGAGAATGCTTCCGGGAACTCATCCATTGTCGCCCCAAGTTATACTGTCCCTTGTAGGAACACTATTCGGTCCAGAGTTCAACAACGATACGCTAATGAGAAGACAGGTCTGACGTTCATTCTTGAGGCAGTGCCGTCCGTTGCTATCACCACCGACACGTGGACAGTTCTAATGACGCGTGCCATGCCCGAGCGACATACGGGAGAGAACCTAGCGGCTAAGCTTCAGACGTGCGTGGCAGAGTTTGGGCTGGGGGACAAGGTGGACACTTGTGTACATGACAACGCACGAAATATGGAGAAAGCTGGTAGCATGTGTGAAGAATGGGGTGACCTTGGTTGTTTCGGGCACACACTTCAGCTCTGTATCAAGCCGGTCCTTGAGTTGCCGCTGGTGGAGAAGACTACAGCGAGATGCCGCAAGCTGATAGGACACTTCAACTACGATGGCAGCTGAACTTCGCAAACGGCAGAGTCTTCTAAAAGCGCCGGAACACGCACTCATTCAGGATGTTCCGACGAGATGGAATTCCACACAACTCATGCTGGAACGCCTGACAGAGCAGCGGAGAGACATCACTGACATCATGTTAGATCGCAGCGTCACCAAGAAAAACGATGCAGCTCTTCTTCTGAAAGACAGCGAATGGGATATTGTGAGTGATGTGTCGACTGTGCTCAGTGCATTGACGGAAGTTACTACGTACATGTGCGTTGAGAAGGACGTATCCTGTTCTGACATCTACCCGATCGTATGTGGACTGCTATCCGACACTCTGCAGCGAAAGGTCACAGACAGTGGATTGGTTGCGACGGTCAAGGACACAATAAGGTCAGAGTTGACATGCCGATTCCAGCCGGATTCAGTAGACACCGCCAAGTCGACACCAGTGCTGGCCGCACTTCTAGACCCTCGCTTCAAGTACCTACCATTCCTCTCGGTTAAACAAAGGAAGATCGCCGAGGATGTCCTGGAGAGTCGCCTAGACGACGTGCCCCTCAAGGTGTCTGCCAGAGAGCCAAGTCAGCCAGCTCCAAAACGGCGAAAACTTAGCTTTACCACCTACACAACTCCAGCCTCCAATGCAAGTGATGAGATGAAGTCTTATCTAGTGGAGAAGATGGACAGCGACGCAAACCCGCCCCATTGGTGGAAAGAAAACGAGTCAAAGTTTCCGAAGATTGCATACGTCGCTAGGCAAGTTCTTGCTGTTCCGGCCACCTCCGTGCCTTCAGAAAGGATATATATATACTTACCGACAATTTCGTGTCTTTCATCTCGTTATGTATACCCATTTAAACTATATTGACTATATTGTAGAGATATGTCTAAATTGTTTGATTGTAAATAAAATGTGCAAATCCTTAGTAAACTTTGAATCCATTTTATCTGATACCCGGATAAAACAATGCTTTTACTTATTGTTGTCAAGTTATATACCTGTTTCTACGCACACCTTGTTTGTTTATGTTCACAATAAAGTGTTCAGTCTTCCTGTAGACAATGAACATATCAATCTTATATGTAAACATTCATTGGCATTTATCGTTTGTCGATATTTGTCGTTAAACTGTTCACTGGCGCCCATTGAATTCTAAAACCTCTGGGTTAAATTGCAAAACGTGGAAATAAAATTCAGTATTTTTTTTGTAATACTCTTTCATTTGTTTGTATGTGTTATATATGTGCATGTATATCAAGGACGATATTTTAAAGTAGGGGGAAGTATTGAGTGAATAAGTTAGATATGTAGATAATTAGTAGATAATTAGTATACATTAACTCATTTAGATTTTATTCGATTTTAGTAGCGTTTTGGTAAACTTTTTATGTGGTCACTTTTTATATTGTTTACAGCAACGTGAAATCCGTGCAACTCCTTCCTCGCCTTTCCTTTTTGACTAACCAATCAAAATCTTGTTTTCTTGGTGAACGGGATTTTTGCACCTAGGCTTGTCATTCAACTATTGACTGACCGCCTGGTCACTTGCACGTCTCTCTCTATATATTATGAATATATATTGTTGTAGGTTAATCTTATTTTATTATATCTATTATTCTCATCCATCATTACATCATTCATTCTTGTTGTAAACCTTTTAGACGTCATTTTATAGTATGATATTTGTTAAACTATATTCAGTGTGTATGTATAATTGTTAAATAATTATAAAAACACATCCGCCGCCATGTTGTTTTTACCCATACTAAGATATTTTACAGGAATGTGTCTGTTATTAATTCATTATTATTTGTATTCAATTCAACTATTGACTGACCGCCTGGTCACTTGCACGTCTCTCTCTCTCTCCCTCTCTCTCTCTCTCTCTCTCTCTCTCTCTCTCTCTCTCTCTCTCTCTCTCTTATATATATATATATATATATATTATACCTCATTTGCATTAGCCCTTCTATATTTAATGTGACGTCATCCAGTCCATAAATCGCATATTGACCGGCTACCCGGTCCATAATTCTTATATTGACTGTTTATGACGTCATCCAGTTGTTTGACTGTTTAAACGCGACTTTCACGACGTGCGAATTTTACGACAACATAAACAAACAGACGATATCGCCTCTTTATCGGAGACAGATTTAGTTAAACTCAGCAAATCTAAGGATTCCAAAACACTAAAACCGCAACAAAACTGAAGCTCTTCCGAACATATTTAGCAGGGGAAAAAAAGCCACGATTCTTCCTTTAAAACCTACACGAACGAAATTCTAAAAGTCCGAGTCTTTTGTCTAGTAGCATTTACTATTTCATTTGATCAACAAAAATGGAATATTAAAAAGAAGAGCATGATTTTTTTTGCTGCATCGCTTGAAAATAAAAATAAAAACGACTAGGGTTTGAGATATTTCCAAACACTGAAAAAAATACAATTATTTAAAAGCAAATCACACTAAAATGAAAGCAACAAAAGAAAAATGAAAGCAACAAGAGGGATGAAAGAATAAAGATTCGGTATAATATAACAAATAAAACATGGCCTTGCGGGCAATATGCAAGTTTACGGACTGGTTGGTCAGACCTCGGAGGGTATATGGCCCTCAGCTGCGCTTCGGGCCATATTCCTTCCTCGGTCTGACCAACCAGTCCGTAAACTTGCATATTGCCCTATAGGCCATGTATTATTTGTTAAATATTGTTGCAGTTTCTTCAATCCCATCCCCTGCGCTAATAGAGACGTATGCATACAGATTATTCTGGTACACGTTCAATTTGTATTTAAGCAAGTATTCAAAATGGCCACCATATTATTGGTGCATTTAGGATTGTATTTGTATTTTGGGTTTAACGGCACACTGACACTTTATAGGTCATACGGCGCCGATTTATGATTGTTTTAGCGGCAATCGAAATGATGCTTTTGATATTTTGTAATTTATAATCTACTACTCATTAGCATATTCCCATGTAAATGTTGTCTACTCATTAATTATTTGCTTATGTCAAAAAGATCAATGATACTTTACCAGCGGCTAATTTCTTTTGCTTGAATATCCTGTTTACGTGTCTATCCCGCTTCAGAGGTAAATCAAGTATGTACTAACCCTATCATAGGACTGGCTGTTCTGACGCAAACATTTCAACTATTACTGACGCATATTAACTTTAAACAGATCAGTTTGTATCATTTTACGCATTTCTTTATTATTGGTAATAATAATGTTTTTTTTTTTTAAAATAGGTAAATAAGAAAAGGTCCTATCAAAGTTTTCACAGATATTTAAATTTTATCTACCTGCAGATCAAGGCAGACAAGGTAAATGTAAATGTGACAAAAAACACAGAGACGAGACATAACACACAAAAAGAAAAACCATCAGTTACCGCCTTGGAACGGTCAGTCGGCAAAAGGGCCAACTTGTTTGTTATATATTTATCCCTCATTTATAATTTATAAAAGTCGTATTTTCTTTGTGACTTTAGTTCTTTGTTCTTTGAGATTTTCCCTGGGACGATTTTTCTTACTTCTTTTATGCAAAGCTTATATAAATCGGAATGGCTAAAACGAAAATTTTAAACTTGAGTAGTGGACAAGTATTCAACGGTGTAATCGCTAGTCAAAGGGAGTCACAATTTCGAGTGTTTTTAAAACATTTTTTATCATTTACAATTCCTAACAAATGTTAAGCGTAGGTAGTGTTGCCTACCCGTAAAAAAGAAGGTGCCAATAGAAACTCTTTCAAAAGATTTTTAGCATTTACAATTATCTTAATAATTTAATTAAATCAAAAAATTATTTCGATTTTTATATCTGCAATGTTAAACTATGTTAAAAGTTTACAATTGGTACAAAAATATAATCCGTAGGTTGCTTGAATTAATTCCTCCTCATATTGTACGGCCTTACGCACATTGTACTCAAATGTTAACGACAAATTTATTGCATTGTGGTACGTACAGGCAACAATAATTTATTAGACAATACAATACGATAAATTGACAATATTGTAATAATGAAATACAAAGTTTTTATGATAAAGCAAGTTTCCAATGACACACATGAGCTAGACTTAAAGGTCATAGAGATGTATTTATTAAATTTAGATTTTTTTAGATCGAGAGCTATTTCTGAAATTTAAACAACAATTTTAATGAAAAAGGGTTCAAGTGGTATACAAGTAGTGTCGGTCGACTGAGTGTTCATACGAGGGAATCATTTGTCTGTACAGACTTGTCTCAGTAGATTAAAGGCTTTATTTATTTGGAATGTACGTACATGTGTCTTGGGAATTTTGAAAATTATAATATTTGTTGTAATACTGTTGAAATGTTTGAATATTTTCGTTTTTTTTGCAACTGTTGTTTAACTAAGGTTCTACCAGTACCGCAGGAAGAAAGTAAATACTTGTTTTCGAACTAAGACGTGTTTATCTGGCGTTATACAGAGAGAAGTTTGTTTCCTCTCTTGTTTTTGTTGTTAAAAATGTTATTGACACAGTTAAAAATAATGACGTGTCAATAACATTTTTAGATAATTTTAATAACGATGAAATGAGGACAACTTTGGTTCCCTCATAATTTTTAATATTTCTGATACCATTACTTAGTTTTGAATATTTGACATCTCTTGAACTGTTTTGTTTTTACTCGATATGTTCTCATCTCCACTGTTTGTCTTTAAGTTTAAGAAAATCCTCGTTAATTAAGAGGTTAGAGCCCAGTAAACCAGTTTATGCATCCCATTCAGATCTTGTACTGATTGACCATTTCAAGGCGAGAACTTTTTGGTCTTAGCAATATTGGCATTAGGTCGCGCCCGAGTGTTTTATTAATTAAAATTTAACTAGCATCGCCTTGTCAAATACCTTTTCAAATGTCTATTTTCTGCAATACTCAATATATGCTGGTATTGAACTAGAATCCTATATTATGGATGTTGCCAAGCCTCAAGGTTGTAGTACACTCAAATTGTTTTTTACTCATTTAAACAATTTAAGATTGTAGGCTTAGTAATGTCAAAAGGTATCTTTGCAGCAGTAATTGGGTAAAATGGATGATATAGAGACTGAATTGTATTATTTCTGTTTATTAAGAATTTAATACAGAGATTTGAGTTAGAGCGATGTAAAACCTGTTAAAGCACCCATTCGGTCACATTTGCCGGCTGATCGTTCCAAGGTGGTAACTGTTTGGTTTGGTCTTCTTGTTTAATAACTCATTACAGATTTGTTCTTACTTTTACATTATGCTTGCATATAAATACCTTGGTCCTGTGCCTTTTCATATCTTTGGTAAATGTTGCAATGCTTATAAGACTTTGTCATATTTCCTTATAAATGTTTGGCACGATATAACGGTACTTTATAATAGGTTGTGGTACTTTACAATACGTTATTTCTAATAAAAGTTGACAAACAATACAATACAATGCAAACTTTATATTTATTGGCGGTATGAGGCGTTTGCATGTTATATTTTATATGAACACATATTGATATCTTCTTAAATATTCTACATATAAGCATAAGCGTTTTCAAGAATGCACAAATGTTTTTGTTTTCATTTGTCAAGGCCTTTTTATAATAATTTCAGAGTTTCATCTTTTTGTCACTTTCATATTTGGCTAGCATGTAAATACCTTTGTCTTTGTGCTTTTTCAAATTCTAATATTTTTATGTAATATGTTTTCTATATGTGCAATACTCAAATGACATTGTAAAATTTTATAATGTATATTATCTTTTATTCTTTATACAGATTTAATTCATTGAAATGAAAAATTTGGTCTGAAATAGTTTGACAAAATTTATTTACGTCTACACTGACCGACCATGTGAAAAAATACATATATTAATTGTTAAATGTATCTATGGAATTTGGAAATACCCCACTCAGTATGCACATATACCCTGGGGTCAGTATGCACCTATACCCTGGGGTCACTGTGCACCTATACCCTGGGGTCAGTGTGCACCTATACCCTGGAGTCAGTATGCACCTATACCCTGGGGTCAGTATGCACCTATACCCTGGGGTCAGTGTAAGTAAATGTAAATTTTAGTCCTTGTGAGTCTTCTTCCCAGATACCGTCAAAACTTCGTTTTTTTGCACCGTGAACCAGTTCTTCCAATCCCCAATCTGACCTGTAAGCAAAATGGGCTGTTGTCTAAGTTTTTGGACAAGTATTTTAATCTCACTGCAAATATTCTTTTAATATTATAAATGTTAATGCAACAATTTGTAAGATAAGCTACAGATACACAATGATAACTGGACCTACCAAACATGGTTTAGAGACCATTTAACGCCTATCATGTTCTGCTAGTTTCTGTAGTTAAGTTATATGTCAAAATACACACACACACACACACACAAACACACACACACACACACACACACACACACACACACACACACACACACACACACACACACACACACACACACACACACACACACACCACAAAAAAAGAAAAAAAAAGAAAAAAATATTTTGAATATTGCCTTATTAATTTTAAAGATAACAAATTAATACTTTAATTTATTTACCGAAGTTTTCAAACAAATATATAACAGGACAATTATGTACAAGCTGAGACCTACGTTTTCATTAAATTGAATTCTTTCGTCTAAAACGTTGTGCTAACGCTATTAATGAAAAATCGATTCTGCGTTAAGTTTTTGTAATCTTTGAATGCTTTACAGAAAATCATCAATCATAATTCTGTTTAGTTAATTATTTGTAAAGACTAAAGAACCAACAATAACACACTATAAGGATGTTCAACAGAATCTATTTAAACCATTCAAAACAAGTCAGTATATACCTTTCCGGAAGAAGTTGAATCCTTGTTTGTTCATACTATCGATCAAACTGTTGTCGACTGGTAGCTTCTCCTTCTGCATTTTGTCAAAGTCACATGCCTCTGCGATCGCCTGCACAAGTTCTTCACTGAGTTCTAAACCCAGAAACGTGGCCAGTTGACTGATCTCTTTTTTGCAGTTCTAGGTCAGAGGAAAATGTCATGAAAAACGACTTCCTACACTTTAAGAATGATTGTACAATAAATTACTTTTAAAATTGAGATGTTATGTCTTAAGAATAAATGATGACCATTTCATCCTAAAATGTTCAATCCAATCAACTACGCAGCAAAACTGTTCGAAAGGCAAATTGACGACACATATATTTTGTTTTAAGAGGCTAGGTTAAAAATACTCAACATTGTGAAATGGTCTTGATTTTCTATCTGACAAACGAAGTAAATAAAGTACGCACGTGCAATGGTATCAATAAAAAATATAATATTTTAGAATGACATGACTCAACAAATGAGACTATATTTGATGCCTTCTGTCCGTTTCGATCCGTTAAGACACCGGACATGAGTTCTTCTGTGAACAATTGTCAATGGCACCACCATATAGGACACCCAAGTCTGTGAATCCTTTTACACGATTATTTAATGAGCGATTCAATTTTAACCAAGTATTTAAAACAGTGTCAAACTCATGCTCAACAATGTATACTACCAGCTTGACGTCTTACCAGTTTGAGGTCCTCATAATACACGACATGCAAAGGGAAGCCAGGTCCATTAACAAGAGCTTCTTGCCATTCCCGCAAGTAGTCCGTATATTTTCCATACTCATCTAAAACAGAAACATGTAAACCTATCCATATCTAGCTATAAAATGTTTAAACAATTTAAAAGACACGATAACATATTAACGTGCAAAGTGAGGATTCGTTAGGCATTGGATTTTATAGTTTTAAATATAGTACACATATTTAACCTATTATTATGTGAATTTGTAAAAGCAAGTTTCTTTGTTAAAAATGTGTTCGATTGCTTAAAATAACCCGTATTTACTGTAGCAGGCTGTAACCGGACACAACCCTGGACTTACATCGTCCATTAAGGTAAGGCATCAGCCAGTTCTTCCACTGTCCCTCGTACTGATAAAACTTCCTGCCCTTCATGTGATTGTAGTATGACACTGCTGTGTCCTTAGGGTTCCTCACTATAAGGATCGTCTTCACGTTTTTCTTCTTTAAATCCTGTGGAAGGAATCTACAAATACCACATAGAAAGAAGTTGTTAGAAGAGTATCACAAAAAGACGTTTTGAACCAACCCTCTGGAATTTAACAAAGGTCAGTCACGAATACAGTGAGTGAATAAAAGTACATCAAAGTGTTTTAATAGCAGCACAATCAATCTCTGCACAAATAAATAGTGTAACAAAACCTAGTTATGTTCAAGTCAATAGCTCGTCAAGACATAACATGTGATAAAATGCGCCGTTACTGTTCGTTCATATTGCTTGAAGTCATCTTGGGTATACGGATAAATGGTGTAAGAGGGAGTACCACGGCACCGAATATATTCGGATGATTGCTTCCGTACCTGAGGTTCATGTGAGAGTTCATGATGCGAGGTGACGGGATGTTCTCCATCTCCTCGGCTGTCTGCGCCTCCATCATCGTCAAATACTTGACCAGATCCACCCTCTCAGCTGATTCCCGTATCACCATGGCTAAGATCTCGAACAACCAGTTCGTGCCTGGATCATCAAACAGTAGATTATCACTGATCAGGATGTATAAGTGTTGTTAAGAACTAAATTTGCTAAAAAAAGCGTTAACATTACTGGCTTAGATTGATTACTTGTAACCTGTATGATTTCGACGTTTGAAATTTGAACAAGTACACTGTTTCATGTTTTAAATACTTTTATGCCTTGTAAATAACAATGCGAAAATTGAAATTTTGATCGTACATTATACATTTCTTCAGTGGGGAGTACTTATCACCGACCGAGAGTGCAAAATATGCATGAATTTATTCAACACAACTGAACTGATTCTGAAAGAAACCTTTATAGTAAGATGTTTTAGCTTAAACCTTATATCTCTGATGATAACAAACCTGTTTTGGGGAAGCTGCACATCATGATATCGTCATCCCTCATGTTGATGTTTGGTATTTCATCAAACAACCTCTTGCGTGTGTCATCATCATTGCCGTGAAAAAATGGCGTCTTGTAGCCTCCAACATCCACCATTACCATCGTGTCACCTCCATCATCAGGCACATGTTGCCTACTCATCTTGGTAAAAACTAATTAAGCTGAAACGCAATTCTGAGCTTGTTTGACTTATATCCAACAAGGTACCTTAACAACGACCACATCTAAAACACACATTTCCTTTCTCTGACGCTTAAAGTCTGTCAGAAAACTCCCTGCATGTCAACACATGATAAATTACCAAACAACAACAACAACAACAACATCATCAACAAGAACAAAAACAACAACATAGACATAGGCCTATCAACGTTACTGCTGACAGAGTAATTATGAAATATATTTATTCTTCCTGCAGGATTATTGAACCGACTAACGTTGCAATCACGCTATGTTAACATAACTTACAAGAATAACAGCCCCAAGTTGTAAGTCTATTAAGAACCCGGCATTGCTTAATAATGACCAGTGTTCTAGATCTTAACATTGTAAACGCAGGTTAAGAAATGAATGTCCGTAGTCCTCTTCGGTTAATAGCTGGGCTGCAATTTAAAATAAACCTACATGTGGAGACGCATTAAAAAAATAAAAGCGCCGCAGGCACGTTAGTGTTCAGTGCCTGAAAATTAAGTTAAAATAGTTAGACAGTAGTCATTACAGTTATTACTTTTACGAGAATTATTTTCAGAGGGACAAACCTTTCTTTGGTAGATTTATTATGGCATACTATTGTAATTGGACTGCTAATAACAAACAACACAAGAGGGAATAATCATGGCAAATGATTTATAAACAAAAGCACAGAGCATGCTGAAAAGCGCAAATAAACCCTATGAACAGTAAATCCTGTGAATTATAATCTTTCTCTATATGCGGCTATGGTGGTTTTAGCATATACAAAAAGGTTTTGGCCAAAAGTAGTGTAGGAATGTGAATACATTTTTAATATCCTACATTGCCAAAATTCTATTATTGCAACGAAGGATGACAATGAATCTTCAAACTTACAAAGAACAGATATAAGGATTATTTGCAATATTACGAAATAATTGGACATGTTACAGAAAAGGGGAATGGCTCTAGTACTTAGACAGTAGTCTTTAAAGTGGATTTTCTAATACAAATTTAAATACAAAATACCATTGCTAAAGCGGGAATTCACAGAAGTAAATGTCTTGCCTAAAGTGTAGGCAAAGCGTACGAACGCGTACAAAAAATGCTCATAGGCTCATCAAACTTATTAAGACTTTTATCAACCAGAACAATGTTAAAAGCACAAACATTAAGTTATATACAACGAAAACATCTTTATAGGTCTTTTTATACACAAAAACTTAATGGATGAGGTTTTCACTTTGACCAGGAAACTTGTTGCTGTTTATGTTTGTTGTTAAAGTTATTTTAAGTGTATGGTTTGATTTTCGTGTGTCAATGAACCATATCTGTTTAGGCGTCATGATACCTTAAAGGTGGTATCCGACATATTGGATTAATATTTTATTCAAACAACCAAATAACTTATTGTTAGCTGAAAAGGTTCCACGAAATACTATTTATTTTTAGTCCTACATCGATGCCTTTTCTGTTTTCTATGTTTGTTTTGTTCTTTCGTACCCACACAGTTATGGTCATATTGACGACGTCCAGCTAGTTATTATCGGAGAAAGACCCCATGCTTACATCTTGTTAGAACCACGTGGTTAACTGGAAAACCTCCCCACATGAAAGTTTTCTCCCCGACAGGGACTCGAACATATGCAGTGAGGGGCTGAGGAGTTACAAGTCAGCGATTCTAATCGCTGCGCCACGGCACAACTTTGTAAAAGGTGACGCACCCTTCTGGTCTTTTCAAATAGGTATTTTCTATCTGAGCCACGCTGTACAGTTAGCTATATTAAACAAATAAAGTCACGTGGCGCTTACTTTTGAGACCAAGTTATATCATCTTCCGGTTTATACCCTGTGATGTTGATACCTATTTTGTACCAGATATTCATAGTGTTCAAAATCGTTTTTAAACTGGACTGGACTAGCATGTAAAGACATGTACGAGGTTTGTCCCACTAAATCGTGGACTATGAGTATATCTTTTTCATTTGACGTCCGATCGTAATAATATTCTAAAAATACCATCTTCCATTTAATTTCAGTAAAAGATATTCAAGGATGATAAAAAATGTACAACTTGTGAACTGTGCGTAATCGAAAAGGTATATGTATTCGTATCTGGCGCAATCCAAAATAAGGCATTGAAATCAATTTCTGCATGCACGGTAAAACACTAATTTTTCACCCATGTTAGTGTTCGGTGCGAACACGTTTCGTCTGCTTCAAGCAATGTTATGTGGCGTCATCACAAAAGATTTCGAACGCCAAACGTTATTTGTTGTCAAATGACATGCTTTTAATATTAATCGATGAAATAACATTCTAGTGTAAATGACGACGTCAGAGGAAGAGAAAGCTCGCCGAACAGCGATCCAGTTCTGTGTGCAGTCCCGTATGAGCCCAATTGACACTTAAAAGAAACTGAAATGCACAGACAGAGGGTATATTGCACTTCAGCGGGCGCAAATCCGTCATTTTGTTTATGTTTATTGCGCATGTCCAACAAGATGCGCGAACGTTACTATGCGGAAGTTTCCAACGTGGCTAGATGCGGAAGTTTTGTGTTTGTGTTTTGGGATGGGGGCTTGGGGCGGAGCCCCCAATATAACCATTAACGTAATAAAATCATTAGCATGATATAAGCATTAACATACCATTAATCTATAAAGCGAAATCCTAAAGGCTGTTGTCCTGATTTATGGCCTGCGTAATCTGTACAGGAGCAAGGACCCTTCTTTTTCGTACAGGATAGACCCGCTTAATAAGGTTTAGAAATTCGAGGAATTTGTCTTCTGACCCACACAGATACTTTTTGCGAACACAATACTTGGCGAAATACGAGTCATATAGTGTTTTTCACCATTACTTTCTTTGGGAGACTTCTCTTAACGGCGTGCTTTCAATTGTAGTTGGGCAGGCGCCCGATTCCTGATTGACAAATTCAACGCTTTAGTTTACAGTCTGATGGATGTACCCAAGCTCCGACAGCGTTGAATAGGCCTTCCAACAATCACTCTCCACGGTTGTCCCAGGCCGTATATACTTCTGTATAATCGGTACAAGGGTTGCGGCACTTCTATCCTCCAAAATCTGGAGTAACGACCTCTTACTCCCGCGTTCTAACCCCCCCCCCCCCCCCCCCCAAACACCCACATGCCCTCGACTCGCTTTCCTCGGTGGTATTTCCTCTTCCCAAATTTCGATTCGTCAATTTCAACCTTCTTTCCTGGACCACCAGTCGTCTTCTGTTCTTGCTCAAGTATTTCAAAGCAGATTGATTGATTGGTCGCTTCCAAGCCTCAGTTCGTGGGCTACCAACTCCGCTGGGTATTTATATACCCAGTAGTAGGTTTAATTTGACTATCTGAGCTAGGGTCAAATGTGATTTTGAAAACCAAGAATAGACAGTTTCTTACCGCACTCTCTGTCACAACAGCGCCAGCAAATCCCGTCTTTACTGAAGCTTTTGTCAGTTGTTAAAAAAGTTTCCCTTGCTGCATACACCACACAGCCTTATAAAATTACCTAGCAATTATTTCTCTGGCAACCATTCTCTTAATTTAACTGAATCTCTGCATAGTAGATAAACGTCTTGGTAATTCATTGTAGATGTCAGACAATATTTGTAAACAAAAACACGTGACTTTCGTTCTACTTACCTTCGTCCAATCAAAAGCCGCCGTGTATGTTTTAGACAATCAAAATTCGCCCTTCCAGGAGCCTTGTTTGAAATGGCACAATCGATTTAGTGAAGGTTGGACTAATCGTGCACAGCGTGGAAGGAAATCATACATGAATGTCGATAACGTTAAGGCAGCGAAACCTTCACGAAACTTAATAATCCGCGCTGTTTTACTTCAGACGACAATACGCCGGGACCTCATGAACATATTGCAGAATAAGCGTCCAGCCCTGTATAGCAACATCGAGAATGTTTTTCTTCACCAAGACAACGCGCCCAGTTATACCGCTGCTAGAACACAGCTGGAGATCGATGTGCTGGGTTTACAGAGAACTGTGCACCCGCCATACTCAGGGGCCGAGCCAGTGGGTGTGTGTGTGTGTGTGTGTGTGTGTGGGTGGGGGGTGGGGGTGATGACCGGGGGCACATGGCCTCCGGCTAAGGTACTGGATCCGTCCCTGATTCACACCGGAATTTGCCTATTTCCCGTAGTTGAAATCGCATCTTCGTGGTAAACGTGTTCAGGTCAGAGAAAAGTATATATTAACGTCAAATATATAAAATGCTTTTGAGCGAGGTTATGTACAATAAATCTCTAACCTTGGCGTTAACGATTACTGCCGCTAGGATGTCCATGTAAAACAACCAATACAATTTTTTTACATTGTTGCAAACGTCTAATTAAGCAAACGTTTAATTAAATATAAATCAATCGTCTTATCTCTAGAATTCAACATATATGTTTATATGTTTTATGTTATTCTATATGCCGTTAATATTGTGTTGTTTTTGCGTATTCACTTTTGAATTGTATATTGAAAACTACAACCGTGGACTATCATCCTGTATGTTCGTACATCAGTTTGCTCAGAAAACTTCTCAACATTAGCTTTTACTACAGGGAATCATTTATCATCCAAACACGTGCTCAATAAAGTTTACAATGATAGAATGTCTTGTTGCTTTTTGCCCACGCCATATTTGGCACTCTAATTAACTCAAAACTACGTAATTAACCATAATTTATTATAATTATCCTAAAGTGTATAACATAAATTGTTGTATTTGTTTATGCTACACATTTCATCACGGTGTACAAATCGGCCCAGCACTACTCTTATGTTGTGCCTGTTAATTAGTAATTTCTGTTTTAGAACATTCTCAATTTGACTAAGACGATTTGACTTGATTTATCTCAGCATGTTAATTACAGTAGTGTTACACCATCAATTAAGATTGCTGACATGCCATATATTTCAATCAAAGACATTGATTTCCAAACTCAAACGTTTGTGTTTTGTAACTTATCCCCATTTTTAACCTATGTCATAAAAAGTCAGTTCACTTCACCTTTTTACAGTAAATTGTTACTGATATATGATAATATTTACTGTTGTTTTTTCTAATATTCACCAAAACACTGGGGTTCAGTGAAATTCAACATGCACCATACTGCACTTGCTTCGCTTTTTATTGGTGCTCGTTTTTGTAACGTCAAACAGTCAGATTTATTGTCAATTTGGCGATGTCTAACTTATAATTGGAAGTCCCCAGACATAATTCTGCTTGGAACCATCGGGGCACCGCAGTTCAGTTGGAAGTCCCCAGACATATGTCTGGATGGAACCATCGGGGCACCTCAGTTCAGTTGGAAGTCCCCAGACACATGTCTGGCTGAAACCATCGGGGCACTGCAATTCAGTTGGAAGTCCCCAGACATATGTCTGGGTGGAACCATCGGGGCACTGCAATTCAGTTGGAAGTCCCCAGACATATGTCTGGGTGGAACCATCAGGGCACCGCAGTTCAGTTGGAAGTCCCCAGACATATGTCTAGGTGGAACCATCGGGGCACTGCAGTTCAGTTGGAATCTCCCTGACATATGTCTGGATGGATCCATCGGGGCACCGCAGTTCAGTTGGACGTCCCCAGACATATGTCTGGGTGGAACCATCGGGGCACCGCAGTTCAGTTGAAAGTCTCCAGACATATGTCTGGGTGGAACCATCGGGGCACCGCAGTTCAGTTGGACGTCCCCAGACATATGTCTGGGTGGAACCATCAGGGCACTGCAATTCAGTTGGAAGTCCCCAGATATATGTCTGGATGGAACCGTCGGGCCACCGCAGTTCAGTTGGAAGTCCCCAGACATATGTCTGGATGGAACCATCGGGGCACCGCAGTTCAGTTGGAAGTCCCCAGACATATGTCTGGATGGAACCATCGGAGCACCGCAGTTCAGTTGGAAGTCCCCAGACATATATCTATGTGGAACCATCGGGGCACTGCAATTCAGTTGGAAGTCCCCAGACATATGTCTGGATGGAACCATCGGAGCACCGCAGTTCAGTTGGAAGTCCCCAGACATATATCTGGATGGAACCATCGGAGCACCGCAGTTCAGTTGGACGTCTCCAGACATATATCTAGGTGGAACCATCGGGGCACCGCAGTTCAGTTGGAAGTCCCCAGACATATGTCTGGCTGAAACCATCGGGGTACCGCAGTTCAGTTGGAAGTCCCCAGACATATATCTGGGTGGAACCATCGGGGCACTGCAATTCAGTTGGAAGTCCCCAGACATATGTCTGGATGGAACCATCGGGGTACCGCAGTTCAGTTGGAAGTCCCCAGACATATATCTAGGTGGAACCATCGGGGCACTGCAATTCAGTTGGAAGTCCCCAGACATATGTCTGGATGGAACCATCGGGGTACCGCAGTTCAGTTGGAAGTCCCCAGACATATGTCTGGATGGAACCATCGGGGCACCGCAGTTCAGTTGGAAGTCCCCAGACATATATCTAGGTGGAACCATCGGAGCACTGCAATTCAGTTGGAAGTCCCCAGACATATGTCTGCGTGGAACCATCGGGGCACTGCAATTGAGTTGGAAGTCCCCAGACATATGTCTGGGTGGAACCATCGGGGCACCTCAGTTCAGTTGGAAGTCCCCAGACATATGTCTGGGTGGAACCATCGGGGCACTGCAATTCAGTTGGAAGTCCCCAGACATATGTCTGGGTGGAACCATCGGGGCACCTCAGTTCAGTTGGAAGTCCCCAGACATATATCTGGGTGGAACCATCAGGGCACCGCAGTTCAGTTGGAAGTCCCCAGACATATGTCTGGATGGAACCATCGGGGCACTGCAATTCAGTTGGAAGTCCCCAGACATATGTCTGGGTGGAACCATCGGGGCACTGCAATTCAGTTGAAAGTCCCCAGACATATGTCTGCGAGGAACCATCGGAGCACCGCAGTTCAGTTGGAAGTCCCCAGACACATGTCTGGATGGAACCATCGGAGCACCGCAGTTCAGTTGGATGTCTAAAGACATATGTCTAGGTGGAACCATCGGGGCACTGCAGTTCAGTTGGAATCTCCCTGACATATATCTGGATGTATCCATCGGGGCACCGCAGTTCAGTTGGAAGTCCCCCGACACATGTCTTGGTGGAACCATCGGGGCACTGCAGTTTAGCTGGAAGCCCCCAGACACATATCTGGGTGGAACCATCGGGGCACTGCAGTTAAGCTGGAAGCCCCCAGACACATATCTGGGTGGAAACATTGGAGCGCAGCAGTTCAGTTGGAAGTCCCCAGACATATGTCTGGCTGGAACCATCGGGTCACCGCAGTTCAGTTGGAAGTCCCCAGACATATGTCTGGGTGGAACCATCAGGGCACTGCAGTTCAGTTGGAAGTCCCCAGACATATGTCTGCGTGGAACCATCGGGGCACCGCAGTTCAGTTGGAAGTCCCCAGACATATGTCTGGGTGGAACCATCAGGGCACCGCAGTTCAGTTGGAAGTCCCCAGACATATGTCTGGGTGGAACCATCGGGGCACTGCAATTCAGTTGGAAGTCCCCAGACATATGTCTGGGTGGAACCATCGGGACACCGCAGTTCAGTTGGAAGTCCCCAGACATATGTTTGGGTGGAACCATCGGGGCACTGCAATTCAGTTGGAAGTCCCCAGACATATGTCTGGGTGGAACCATCGGGGCACTGCAATTCAGTTGGAAGTCCCCAGACATATGTCTGGGTGGAACCATCAGGGCACCGCAGTTCAGTTGGAAGTCCCCAGACATATGTCTGGCTAGAACCATCGGGGCACCGCTGTTCAGTTGGAAGTCCCCAGACATATGTCTGGCTGAAACCATCGGGGTACCGCAGTTCAGTTGGACGTCTCCAGACATATATCTAGGTGGAACCATCGGAGCACCGCAGTTCAGTTGGAAGTCCCCAGACATATGTCTGGCTGGAACCATCGGGGCACCGCAGTTCAGTTGGAAGTCCCCAGACATATGTCTGGGTGGAACCATCGGGGCACTGCAATTCAGTTGGAAGTCCCCAGACATATGTCTGGCTGGAACCATCGGAGCACCGCAGTTCAGTTGGAAGTCCCCAGACATATGTCTGGCTGGAACCATCGGAGCACCGCAGTTCAGTTGGAAGTCCCCAGACATATGTCTGGCTGGAACCATCGGGGCACCGCAGTTCAGTTGGAAGTCCCCAGACATATGTCTGGGTGGAACCATCGGGGCACTGCAATTCAGTTGGAAGTCCCCAGACATATGTCTGGCTGGAACCATCGGAGCACCGCAGTTCAGTTGGAAGTCCCCAGACATATGTCTGGCAGGAACCATCGGAGCACCGCAGTTCAGTTGGAAGTCCCCAGACATATGTCTGGTTGGAACCATCGGGGCACCGCAGTTCAGTTGGAAGTCCCCAGACATATGTCTGGCTGGAACCATCGGAGCACCGCAGTTCAGTTGGAAGTCCCCAGACATATGTCTGGCTGGAACCATCGGGGCACCGCAGTTCAGTTGGAAGTCCCCAGACATATGTCTGGCTGGAACCATCGGGGCACCGCAGTTCAGTTGGAAGTCCCCAGACATATGTCTGGCTGGAACCATCGGGGTACCGCAGTTCAGTTGGAAGTCCCCAGACATATGTCTGGCTGGAACCATCGGGGCACCGCAGTTCAGTTGGAAGTCCCCAGACATATATCTAGGTGGAACCATCGGGGCACCGCAGTTCAGTTGGACGTCTCCAGACATATGTCTGGCTGGAACCATCAAGGCACCGCAGTTCAGTTGGACGTCTCCAGACATATATCTAGGTGGAACCATCGGAGCACCGCAGTTCAGTTGGAAGTCCCCAGACACATGTCTGGATGGAACCATCGGGGCACCGCAGTTCAGTTGGAAGTCCCCAGACACATGTCTGGGTGGAACCATCGGCGCACCGCAGTTCAGTTGGACGTCTCCAGACATATATCTAGGTGGAACCATCGGAGCACCGCAGTCCAGTTGGAAGTCCCCAGACACATGTCTGGCTGGAACCATCGGGGCACCGCAGTTCAGTTTGAAGTCCCCAGACACATATCTGGGTGGAACCATCGGGGCACCGCAGTTCAGTTTGAAGTCTCCAGACACATGTCTGGCTGGAACCATCAGGGCACCGCAGTTCAGTTGGAAGTCCCCAGACATATGTCTGCGTGGAACCATCGGGGCACCTCAGTTCAGTTGGAAGTCCCCAGACACATGTCTGGCTGAAACCATCGGGGCACTGCAATTCAGTTGGAAGTCCCCAGACATATGTCTGGGTGGAACCATCGGGGCACTGCAATTCAGTTGGAAGTCCCCAGACATATGTCTGGGTGGAACCATCAGGGCACCGCAGTTCAGTTGGAAGTCCCCAGACATATGTCTAGGTGGAACCATCGGGGCACTGCAGTTCAGTTGGAATCTCCCTGACATATGTCTGGATGGATCCATCGGGGCACCGCAGTTCAGTTGGACGTCCCCAGACATATGTCTGGGTGGAACCATCGGGGCACCGCAGTTCAGTTGGAAGTCCCCAGACATATGTCTAGGTGGAACCATCGGGGCACCGCAGTTCAGTTGGACGTCCCCAGACATATGTCTGGGTGGAACCATCGGGGCACTGCAATTCAGTTGGACGTCCCCAGACATATGTCTGGGTGGAACCATCAGGGCACTGCAATTCAGTTGGAAGTCCCCAGATATATGTCTGGATGGAACCGTCGGGCCACCGCAGTTCAGTTGGAAGTCCCCAGACATATGTCTGGATGGAACCATCGGGGCACCGCAGTTCAGTTGGAAGTCCCCAGACATATGTCTGGATGGAACCATCGGAGCACCGCAGTTCAGTTGGAAGTCCCCAGACATATATCTATGTGGAACCATCGGGGCACTGCAATTCAGTTGGAAGTCCCCAGACATATGTCTGGATGGAACCATCGGAGCACCGCAGTTCAGTTGGAAGTCCCCAGACATATATCTGGATGGAACCATCGGAGCACCGCAGTTCAGTTGGACGTCTCCAGACATATATCTAGGTGGAACCATCGGGGCACCGCAGTTCAGTTGGAAGTCCCCAGACATATGTCTGGCTGAAACCATCGGGGTACCGCAGTTCAGTTGGAAGTCCCCAGACATATATCTGGGTGGAACCATCGGGGCACTGCAATTCAGTTGGAAGTCCCCAGACATATGTCTGGATGGAACCATCGGGGTACCGCAGTTCAGTTGGAAGTCCCCAGACATATATCTAGGTGGAACCATCGGGGCACTGCAATTCAGTTGGAAGTCCCCAGACATATGTCTGGATGGAACCATCGGGGTACCGCAGTTCAGTTGGAAGTCCCCAGACATATGTCTGGATGGAACCATCGGGGCACCGCAGTTCAGTTGGAAGTCCCCAGACATATATCTAGGTGGAACCATCGGAGCACTGCAATTCAGTTAGAAGTCCCCAGACATATGTCTGCGTGGAACCATCGGGGCACTGCAATTGAGTTGGAAGTCCCCAGACATATGTCTGGGTGGAACCATCGGGGCACCTCAGTTCAGTTGGAAGTCCCCAGACATATGTCTGGGTGGAACCATCGGGGCACTGCAATTCAGTTGGAAGTCCCCAGACATATGTCTGGGTGGAACCATCGGGGCACCTCAGTTCAGTTGGAAGTCCCCAGACATATATCTGGGTGGAACCATCAGGGCACCGCAGTTCAGTTGGAAGTCCCCAGACATATGTCTGGATGGAACCATCGGGGCACTGCAATTCAGTTGGAAGTCCCCAGACATATGTCTGGGTGGAACCATCGGGGCACTGCAATTCAGTTGAAAGTCCCCAGACATATGTCTGCGAGGAACCATCGGAGCACCGCAGTTCAGTTGGAAGTCCCCAGACACATGTCTGGATGGAACCATCGGAGCACCGCAGTTCAGTTGGATGTCTAAAGACATATGTCTAGGTGGAACCATCGGGGCACTGCAGTTCAGTTGGAATCTCCCTGACATATATCTGGATGTATCCATCGGGGCACCGCAGTTCAGTTGGAAGTCCCCCGACACATGTCTTGGTGGAACCATCGGGGCACTGCAGTTTAGCTGGAAGCCCCCAGACACATATCTGGGTGGAACCATCGGGGCACTGCAGTTAAGCTGGAAGCCCCCAGACACATATCTGGGTGGAAACATTGGAGCGCAGCAGTTCAGTTGGAAGTCCCCAGACATATGTCTGGCTGGAACCATCGGGTCACCGCAGTTCAGTTGGAAGTCCCCAGACATATGTCTGGGTGGAACCATCAGGGCACTGCAGTTCAGTTGGAAGTCCCCAGACATATGTCTGCGTGGAACCATCGGGGCACCGCAGTTCAGTTGGAAGTCCCCAGACATATGTCTGGGTGGAACCATCAGGGCACCGCAGTTCAGTTGGAAGTCCCCAGACATATGTCTGGGTGGAACCATCGGGGCACTGCAATTCAGTTGGAAGTCCCCAGACATATGTCTGGGTGGAACCATCGGGACACCGCAGTTCAGTTGGAAGTCCCCAGACATATGTTTGGGTGGAACCATCGGGGCACTGCAATTCAGTTGGAAGTCCCCAGACATATGTCTGGGTGGAACCATCGGGGCACTGCAATTCAGTTGGAAGTCCCCAGACATATGTCTGGGTGGAACCATCAGGGCACCGCAGTTCAGTTGGAAGTCCCCAGACATATGTCTGGCTAGAACCATCGGGGCACCGCTGTTCAGTTGGAAGTCCCCAGACATATGTCTGGCTGAAACCATCGGGGTACCGCAGTTCAGTTGGACGTCTCCAGACATATATCTAGGTGGAACCATCGGAGCACCGCAGTTCAGTTGGAAGTCCCCAGACATATGTCTGGCTGGAACCATCGGGGCACCGCAGTTCAGTTGGAAGTCCCCAGACATATGTCTGGGTGGAACCATCGGGGCACTGCAATTCAGTTGGAAGTCCCCAGACATATGTCTGGCTGGAACCATCGGAGCACCGCAGTTCAGTTGGAAGTCCCCAGACATATGTCTGGCTGGAACCATCGGAGCACCGCAGTTCAGTTGGAAGTCCCCAGACATATGTCTGGCTGGAACCATCGGGGCACCGCAGTTCAGTTGGAAGTCCCCAGACATATGTCTGGGTGGAACCATCGGGGCACTGCAATTCAGTTGGAAGTCCCCAGACATATGTCTGGCTGGAACCATCGGAGCACCGCAGTTCAGTTGGAAGTCCCCAGACATATGTCTGGCAGGAACCATCGGAGCACCGCAGTTCAGTTGGAAGTCCCCAGACATATGTCTGGTTGGAACCATCGGGGCACCGCAGTTCAGTTGGAAGTCCCCAGACATATGTCTGGCTGGAACCATCGGAGCACCGCAGTTCAGTTGGAAGTCCCCAGACATATGTCTGGCTGGAACCATCGGGGCACCGCAGTTCAGTTGGAAGTCCCCAGACATATGTCTGGCTGGAACCATCGGGGCACCGCAGTTCAGTTGGAAGTCCCCAGACATATGTCTGGCTGGAACCATCGGGGTACCGCAGTTCAGTTGGAAATCCCCAGACATATGTCTGGCTGGAACCATCGGGGCACCGCAGTTCAGTTGGAAGTCCCCAGACATATATCTAGGTGGAACCATCGGGGCACCGCAGTTCAGTTGGACGTCTCCAGACATATGTCTGGCTGGAACCATCAAGGCACCGCAGTTCAGTTGGACGTCTCCAGACATATATCTAGGTGGAACCATCGGAGCACCGCAGTTCAGTTGGAAGTCCCCAGACACATGTCTGGATGGAACCATCGGGGCACCGCAGTTCAGTTGGAAGTCCCCAGACACATGTCTGGGTGGAACCATCGGCGCACCGCAGTTCAGTTGGACGTCTCCAGACATATATCTAGGTGGAACCATCGGAGCACCGCAGTCCAGTTGGAAGTCCCCAGACACATGTCTGGCTGGAACCATCGGGGCACCGCAGTTCAGTTTGAAGTCCCCAGACACATATCTGGGTGGAACCATCGGGGCACCGCAGTTCAGTTTGAAGTCTCCAGACACATGTCTGGCTGGAACCATCAGGGCACCGCAGTTCAGTTGGAAGTCCCCAGACATATGTCTGCGTGGAACCATCGGGGCACCGCAGTTCAGTTGGAAGTCCCCAGACATATGTCTGGGTGGAACCATCAGGGCACCGCAGTTCAGTTGGAAGTCCCCAGACATATGTCTGGCTGGAACCATCGGGGCACCGCAGTTCAGTTGGAAGTCCCCAGACATATATCTGGGTGGAACCATCAGGGCACCGCAGTTCAGTTGGAAGTCCCCAGACATATGTCTGGCTGAAAAACCATCGGGGTACCGCAGTTCAGTTGGAAGTCCCCAGACATATGTCTGGATGGAACCATCGGAGCACCGCAGTTCAGTTGGAAGTCCCCAGACACATGTCTGGATGGAACCATCGGGGCACCGCAGTCCAGTTGGAAGTCCCCAGACATATGTCTGGGTGGAACCATCGGGGCACCGCAGTTCAGTTGGAAGTCCCCAGACATATGTCTGGGTGGAACCATCGGGGCACCGCAGTTCAGTTGGAAGTCCCCAGACACATGTCTGGATGGAACCATCGGGGCACCGCAGTCCAGTTGGAAGTCCCCAGACATATATCTGGGTGGAACCATCAGGGCACCGCAGTTCAGTTGGAAGTCCCCAGACACATGTCTGGATGGAACCATCGGGGCACCGCAGTTCAGTTGGACGTCCCCAGACATATGTCTGGGTGGAACCATCGGGGCACCGCAGTTCAGTTGGAAGTCCCCAGACACATGTCTGGCTGGAACCATCGGGGCACCGCAGTTCAGTTGGACGTCTCCAGACATATATCTAGGTGGAACCATCGGAGCACCGCATTTCAGTTGGAAGTCCCCAGACATATGTCTGGCTGGAACCATCGGGGCACCGCAGTTCAGTTGGAAGTCCCCAGACATATGTCTGGCTGAAACCATCGGGGCACCGCAGTTCAGTTGGAAGTCCCCAGACATATGTCTGGCTGAAACCATCGGGGTACCGCAGTTCAGTTGGACGTCTCCAGACATATATCTAGATGGAACCATCGGAGCACCGCTGTTCAGTTGGAAGTCCCCAGACACATGTCTAGGTGGAACCATCGGGGCACTGCAATTCAGTTGAAAGTCCACATGAAGGTTCTTGCTATTCCGGGAATAGAACCAACATCGTGACGGGCTGAGGAGTTATAAGTCGGCGACACTAACCGCTAGGCCAAGGCTCCATTTGTATATACTGTTGCTTTGTTGTTTTCCATTTTCCTCTGTCGACCTTACCTCGGCCTGTTGGTGCTTATGCATGGTATGTATTATAAAATCGTCATCAAATCAAGTATTGTTTGAGCTGAGCCAATTTGGGAGTTATAAAAAAAATGTATCAGTTAAAATGACTTTATATCTAACATACCCAAGCACGCGTCACACTACGTTAATTTGATTAAATATAGCTATTTTTGTAATATCTGTACAAGTCAAGAGATATATAGATGATAATGAAAGGTGTATAAAGACTCGACGTGTATGTTAAGATGTTCATGACTGATAAGTTAAATATTTATACGATAACTGGTATAATAAGCTTAGAACGCAAGACATACGCTACTATCACCTTCTTTAATAGCTTATGTTATGCTGACAAGAACATGTATGGTAACCATAGAAACAACAAATTTACTAGTAAATATAATAACATAGTACAAGATAATATAAGAACTACTCCATAAATTGTTACTTCATCTCACACTTGATAAAAAAGGATGAAAATGGAATGTAAAAAATTCAAATGCAAAATCATTGAGGTGGCAAAACACATAGTCGAGATATTACATTTTACAAACGAATTTAAAAAACTGTCGCTTTGAAACGGTTATTCAGTTAAACACATCAGTCGACAAAACGAATGATTGAAATTGTAAATAGGTCCACACTCGCACATCCTGTGGGCTCTAAAACTGATTAAATAAAAAAAAATCCCATCAAAGTGAAACAATTTACATTAAGCAACTCAATCGGTGTTTAAGATAGACAAGAACACAGGATATTATTTGCAATCAATATAATAGTTACGTACAAGCATTTCAGCTGACAATTGCATCGGTCCGATTTTATGTCACTTTGTTGGTAACACAACCTCTTGATTGAATATGCTCGGTTACATTGCTCATTGACATTTATCACATGTCCTTGAAATGTCAACTATAATCTGCAAGATTTTGTTTTAAGATTTGAATGTCCACTCTCTAACATTATTGATTAGTAATGATTGAGTTGATTTGTCTTTCGACAGTATATACCATTAGGACTTTCACAGAAAATCATACAAAAATGATACAATAATAATGGTTGTAAATAGAAAACTGAAGACTGGCACATAAGTGGGAAGGGCTACAAAGCACATTATATCAATTTATGATCTTGTCGGGTCCTAGGAGATTGTTGTTGACAATAGAAGGAAACTGTGTTTGTTTAAGACATGTGTATCTGGTCGAAGAGGGAAAGTGTGCTGGCACTGTTCTTAAAATCGTCTTGTGAGAAAAGGTATACAGGCCTTCTAAGACGGTGTAAATTACTGGATGACAACACTTTTAGATGCGGACACACGATAGTTTTATATAAAGCCAATTAAACACGTTGTCTGTCCTTCTGTGATCTTTGCCTATGCTTGTAATTAAAGGAAAAGATCTGCAGATGAAACATACATCACAAAGATTCGCATTGAAGATCATTAAATTTCATTGTCGCGCAAACTGGCAAATGTTAATTCCAACAATAGAATCATATGCATTTTATTGATCAATAACGTCATTTTTATACCGGTGTTTATTATTTTCAGTAAACATTTTTCGTGTATGTGTCTTGAATAGAAGAAACATTCTACTTTTGGTTTGTTAAATATTGAAAATTGTTGAAGTTGACTTATGTGACAAAGTTGTTAAAATAGAAAAGCAGCGCCAGTTTTGAATCAGAAAACAGCAGAAATTAATACGAAACTTTGTACTCGTTAAATATTTGCTGCATTTGTAACGCAATTCTAATAAGCATATAATCTGAAGCACTATTTCGTACGCAGTAAAAAGTTGACACACGTTGCCGATTCCGCGAGCATTTATAATTTTTGGCCATTGAAATTTTGAAATTAAGCATATTAAATTCTCTCGTTCGATTTACAGACATCACTTCAATTGTTTTATAAAACACTAAGTCTTCATAATAAACTAATAAAAGAAGATAAACTAAAATATTATGTAAGAAAGATTTACGATTTTCCAAATCTAATAAAGCCGACATTAAGAGGGTATCGACTACGGAAGAAAAGGTACACAGCAATCATTTTATGCTTGGTTAGGTACAGGATAGAGTGGTAGATTTAGAGAGGCAGAGAGGGGAGCCTAAGGCAGATGTGGTCTATATGCAAGCACAATCGATGCGAAACAATTTGATATTTGCGAACATCAGTGACGAACTGGTATAAGGCCAAAAAGACTGTGAGCAGAAAGTGGGGGAGTTTCTCGTCAACAAGATAAAGTTAGCGCAAGATATTGTTGCGGAAATGAAGTTCGAAAGAGTGCACAGGATGGGTCAAAAACAGAACGGTAGACTAAGGAACATCGTAGCCAAATTTCATGAGTTGAAGGATAAGGAGCTGGTAAGAAGAAATGGTAGGGCGCTTCAAGGAACGCACTTTTCAGTGTATGAGCAATTTCCCAGTGAGACTGTGGCGAAGAGGAGACGGCTTATGCCAAAAATGAAGGCTGCAAGGGACCAAGGGAAAATAGCATGGATGTCATATGATACGCTCTTCATAGATGGCCGAGTTGTTAAAGAGAAGGGGTGTTCGGAGAGTAGTATTTCTGTGTGTTCATGGAATGTAAATGGTTTGACAGCCGTGAAACTTAAGTCAGAGGATTTTGTCAATACCATTAGAAAGCACGACATTGTGTTTTTATATGAGACCTGGGCAAGTGAGAACTTTGAATTAGATGGATATGTGATTTAAAACCTTTCCCGAAATTTTAAAAACAAAAAGGCAAGAAGGGCTAGTTGTGGCGTCTTATTATTGTATAAAACTTGTATTTGTGAAGGTATTTCAGTTGTTAGAAACCGTCAAAATACTATTGTCTGGATAAAATTTTGTAAACATTTTTATTTCAAAACAGATGCTGATTTGTTTATATGTGGACTATATTTATCGGGAGAAGGTTCCCCAGAGTATGAATCTTTAAATGTGAACCTATTTGATTTATTACAAAATGATATATGCCATTTCAGCGGAAAGGGGGCGGTCTTTGTGGCGGGTGATTTGAATGCACGGGTGGGTTTAAAGCATGATTTTATTATTTGTGATTCAATAAATAAATACACAGATGACACTGACTATAGATCAGATAGTTTCTCTGTCAGGGCCTTATAAGATGTAAAATGTAATAATTTTGGTACACACTTGTTCGATATGTGTAAAGCCACCCGTATACGAATTATCAATGGTCGGCTAGGTAGTGACGCCGGTAGAGGTGATTTTACTTATGTGTCTACACAAGGTGCGTCAGTGATTGACTTTGTATTGACCAATGAAATCGATTAATTGTACGTTGTTAACTTTAATGTAGGACCGGCAACAGCTTGGAGCGATCATGTCCCGCTCTCATTTTCATTAGGTTGTAACAATGCTGTAATTATACCAATGCATAAGACGGAGACACGATTAAAATGGTGCGATGGTTTAAAAAGTGAGTTCCGCTCAGCTTTAATTCGCGAATTGCCCGTGTTTAATAATATTGTTTTACAATGCACAGACAGAAGTGCGAGCTCGGTAAATGAAGTCAACAGACAAACATTATGTGAAAATAGATGCAAGTTTAAAAATATGATTCGCATTAAGAAGAGAAACCATAACAAAATAAAAAATAGAAATATCGAGCGACTAAAGCACAGCAAACCGAAAGCTTTTTGGAAATATTTTCAGAAACATAAGCAGAAGGTGGAAAGCGTCTTAACGGTGGATGCGTTCTACAATTATTTTTCTAACTTAGAAAATGATATATATCAGACAACAGAAGCAGAATCCGAACATTTTAGTAAAACATATGAATACAATGCAGAGCTCGATTACTCAGTTACCCATAACGTAATAAATGCTGTTAAAAAATAAAAACAAAAAAGGATTGTATTTTAAATGAATGCTTTATTCAAGGAATAGATATGATGTGTCCACATATTTGTGATATTCTTAACATGATTTTAGAGTCCGGCCACTTTCCCGACAGTTGGAGAGAGGGAATTATAACGCCGTTACAGAAGAAGGGAGATAAGCACGACGTGAATAATTATCGTGGAATAACTCTGTTAAGTTGTTTCTCGAAGTTATTCACAGCGATAATAAATAAACGAATAAATGATTTTTGTATGAAACATGAAAAATTACCAGATTCTTAATTCAGTTTCAAAAAGGAACATTTAACTGAGGAAGCCATTTTTAACTTAAACTCTGCGATAAGTTACTTTTTGAAAGAAATAAGCGATTATACGTGGCATTTTTGGACCTTAACAAGTTTTATGATGGCATTTATAGAAATGGACTGATATTGAAACTATACCGAACTGGTATAGATGGAAAAATATTTAATATATTAAGAGATATGTACGCGTCAGTACGATCATGTGTAAGGCTGTTCGGTTATATATCTTATATAACTGCTTTGAAAGTTTTGTCGGCTAAAACAAGGGGAGACAATCTCGCCCGTATTAGCATCTCTTTTCTTAGAGGATTAAGAGGAGGTCATGAGGAACAATGGCGGGATAGGTGACTAGATGACTTTATTTTGACAACCGTTCTGTTTGCAGGCGATATATTTGTGATTGTGGAAACGCCTTATGAATTACAGAGAAATATTTTATGAATATTGTGATAAGTGGGGTTTAGAGCTTTAGTGTGAGAAGACAAATATATATATATAGTTTTTTTATAGAAAAAGAGGAAAAATAATTGCAAACGAGAAATGGTCCAATAATTGCCAAGATATTCAGGTTGTAAATGATTTCAATTATTTAGGTACTGTTTTATCTATACCGGATCTTTTGCGCTTATAACGAATATATATCTGGGAAATCACTAAAGGCACTAAATGTTTAATTTATTAATTGCAAAAACATTCCAGTTAACCGAAATTATTGTGTCAGCTTTATGATGCTTTTGTTGGATCTATTTTGAATTACGCAACAGAGGTATGGGGCTTTACAAGGTCAAAACCAATAAAAAGACTGCATCTTAAGTTCGAATTGGCACAATTAATTGTGCACAAAAAATAAATAAATTCATAAAAAGTTTGAAAATGGAAAATATATAAATAGAACTTTCACAAGGAAACCCCAATTTATTGGCAGCAGATAGAACAGAACAAAAGACAAGATAGACAAAATCATAGGTTGTTGTTGTAGATGACAATTAGTTTGTTGCTGCAGATGACAATTAGAATGTTGCTGTAGATGGCAATAAGAATGTTGCTGTAGATGGCAATGAGGTTGTTGCTGTACTTGACAATTAGGTTGTTGCTGTAGATGACAATTAGGTTGTTGCTGTAGATGACAATTAGGTTGTTGCTGTAGATGACAATTAGAATGTTGCTGTAGATGACAATTAGGTTGTTGCTGTAGATGACAAGTAGGTTGTTGCTGTAGATGACAATTAGGTTGTTGCTGTAGATGACAATTAGGTTGTTGCTGTAGATGACAATTAGTTTGTTGCTGTAGATGACAATTAGAATGTTGCTGTAGATGGCAATTATAATGTTGCTGTAGATGGCTATGAGGTTGTTGCTGTAGATGACAATAAGAATGTTGCTGTAGATGACAATTAGAATGTTGCTGTAGATGACAATTAGTTTGTTGCTGTAGATGACAATTAAGTTGTTGCTGTAGATGAAAATTAGTTTGTTGCTGTAGATGACAATTAGAATGTTGAACAGAATGAACAAAACAGAACATATCTTTATTTCGTCCCAGGTATTACAAAGCAATACAGCATGGGGAATTGAAATACAATAAATATAACACATAAAACAGTTCCGGTCAATAGAAAGAGTGAAAGGGATAGAGGATAGAGAGAAGGATGAGAGATGTATATAAAGAGAGAATGGAGGGGGGAGCTTAGATCAGACATAAATAGTGTGTTAATAATTGAGTCAATATACATACATGTATACATAGGCTATAAGAATGCGTGTCAGAATTTCAACAAGTGTTTTTCGGAACAGCTAAAGGAAAATAATTATAAGATAGAGTAGATAAGTGTAAATAAGACAACAGTTGGAAACGATGAAATATTTACAGAACGATGTTTTAAAAGCAAACTATATAACCAGACCAACCAAATCTTAGAATGACGTTACGGGCCCTAGAATGTTGCTGTAGATGACAATTAGGTTGTTGCTGTAGATGACAATTATAATGTTGCTGTAGATGGCAATTATAATGTTGCTGTAGATGGCAATAAGGTTGTTGCTGTAGATGACAATAAGAATGTTGCTGTAGATGACAATTAGAATGTTGCTGTAGATGACAATTAGGTTGTTGCTGTAGATGACAATTAGAATGTTGCTGTAGATGACAATTAGAATGTTGCTGTAGATGACAATTAGGTTGTTGCTGTAGATGACAATTAGAATGTTGCTGTAGATTACAATTAGGTTGTTGCTGTAGATGACAATTAGGTTGTTGCTGAAGATGACAATTAGGTTGTTGCTGTAGATGACAATAAGGTTGTTGCTGTAGATGACAATAAGAATGTTGCTGTAGATGACAATTATAATGTTGCTGTAGATGGCTATGAGGTTGTTGCTGTAGATGACAATAAAAATGTTGCTGTAGATGACAATTAGAATGTTGCTGTAGATGACAATTAGGTTGTTGCTGTAGATGACAATAAGAATGTTGCTGTAGATGACAATTATAATGTTGCTGTAGATGGCTATGAGGTTGTTGCTGTAGATGACAATAAGAATGTTGCTGTAGATGACAATTAGAATGTTGCTGTAGATGACAATTAGGTTGTTGCTGTAGATGACAATTAGAATGTTGCTGTAGATGACAATTAGAATGTTGCTGTAGATGACAATTAGGTTGTTGCTGTAGATGACAATTAGAATGTTGCTGTAGATTACAATTAGGTTGTTGCTGTAGATGACAATTAGGTTGTTGCTGAAGATGACAATTAGGTTGTTGCTGTAGATGACAATTAGAATGTTGCTGTAGATGACAATTAGGTTGTTGCTGTAGATAACAATTAAGTTGTTGCTGTAGATGACAATTAGAATGTTGCTGTAGATAGCAATAAGGTTGTTGCTGTAGATGACAATTAGGTTGTTGCTGTAGATGACAATCAGAATGTTGCTGTAGATGACAATGAGGTTATTGCTGTAGATGACAATTAGAATGTTGCTGTAGATGACAATTAGGTTGTTGCTGTAGATGACAATTAGGTTGTTGCTGTAGATGACAATTAGAATGTTGCTGTAGATGGCAATTATAATGTTGCTGTAGATGGCAATGAGGTTGTTGCTGTAGATGGCAATTAGGTTGTTGCTATAGATGACAATTAGGTTGTTGCTGTAGATGACAATTAGGTTGTTGTTGTAGATGACAATTAGGTTGTTGCTGTAGATGACAATTAGGTTGTTGCTGTAGATGGCAATTATAATGTTGCTGTAGATGGCAATGAGGTTGTTGCTGTAGATGACAATTAGGTTGTTGCTATAGATGACAATTAGGTTGTTGCTGTAGATGACAATTAGGTTGTTGCTGTAGATGACAATTAGAATGTTGCTATAGATGACAATTAGGTTGTAGCTGTAGATGACAATTAGGTTGTTGCTGTAGATGACGATAAGGTTGTTGCTGTAGATGACAATTAGGTTGTTGCTGAAGATGACAATTAGGTTGTTGCTGTAGATGACAATTAGGTTGTTGTTGTAGATGACAATTAGAATGTTGCTGTAGATGACAATTAGGTTGTTGCTGTAGATAACAATTAGGTTGTTGCTGTAGATGACAATTAAAATGTTGATGTAGATGACAATGAGGTTATTGCTGTAGATGGCAATGAGGTTGTTGCTGTAGATGACAATTAGGTTGTTGCTGTAGATGGCAATTAGAATGTTGCTGTAAATGACAATTAGGTTGTTGCTATAGATGACAATTAGGTTGTAGCTGTAGATGACAATTAGGTTGTTGCTGTAGATGACAATTAGGTTGTAGCTGTAGATGACAATTAGGTTGTTGCTATAGATGACAATTAGGTTGTAGCTGTAGATGACAATTAGGTTGTAGCTGTAGATGACAATTAGGTTGTAGCTGTAGATGACAATTAGGTTGTTGCTATAGATGACAATTAGGTTGTAGCTGTAGATGACAATTAGGTTGTTGCTATAGATGACAATTAGGTTGTTGCTGTAGATGACAATTAGAATGTTGCTGTAGATGACAATTATAATGTTGCTGTAGACGACAATTATAATGTTGCTGTAGATGACAATTAGGTTGTTGCTATAGATGACAATTAGGTTGTAGCTGTAGATGACAATTAGGTTGTTGCTGTAGATGACAATTAGGTTGTTGCTGTACAGGACAATAAACCAGTCAATAAAGAACAGGTGGGGATGTATGTATGCGTGGAGAGATAGAGGACGATGGAAATTTTAACAATGATGGGAAGTTGTATATTTGAATGAAAAATGGAGTCCCTGGGATTCCCTGGCCCAGATGTCATCAAACACCTCGTTTTGCTGGACCGTAAACCAGTTCTTCCAGTCTCCTATCTGACCTGGAAATGAAATAGAGGCTTAACATTATTGTTTTGTTTTGTTATAAGTTATAATAAATTATAGTCTACTTTCAAACTATTGCTCTTTCAGTCTACATAACAGTTTATCCCTTGGTCATTTGTATTCGTCAATCCCGTGCTATGAAAGCCGACACATGGCGCTGGGAAGTCATATTACTGACCCGAATAACCCTCACAGGTACCCATTAATACACCTGGGTGGAGTGGAACAATCCGATGTAAATTTCTTCCACAGGGAAATTGGCGGCGACCAGACAAACCCCGTTTTCCGCAATCATGCGTCTTACTAATGGATTATTCCGCTCCTATTTTACCATTGAAATCAATAAGAGGATGAATTCAATTATAACAACTGACATTCCTGATAATGTATGACACCTATTTCGAAACACTTTCATTTTTGTGCAGCATGCACGATTATACTGTTTTGATCCTAAACCAAACAAATCATGTCCATTTATAACGATAAATGACTATAGGAAACACATTATTCATTAAACTATGGTACATTGTAGACTCTGCAACATGGCCGTCAGAGCAGAAAGAGGTAGGAAGTACCTACATACCTTAAACTTTTAATTCAACAAAACACATCAGCTAAAATAGCGCGTGTGACTTTCGTGAGTTCACAGTTTTATTTAAGTAGAGTTAAAATTTTAATAGTTACACTTTCCAACTAAAAGTGAATACACCTTAGCTAGCAAGGACACACCCCTGTCTTTCTCAATCTGACACTCCTACTGGGGCACACCCCTGTCCTTCTCAATCTGACACTCCTACTGGGGCACACCCCTGTCCTTCTCAATCTGACACTCCTACTGGGGCACACCCCTGTCCTTCTCAATCTGACACTCCTACTGGGGCACACCCCTGTCTTTCTCAATCTGACACTCCTACTGGGACACACCCCTGTCTTTCTCAATCTGACACTCCTACTGGGGCACACCCCTGTCCTTCTCAATCTGACACTCCTACTGGGGCACACCCCTGTCTTTCTCAATCTGACACTCCTACTGGGACACACCCCTGTCTTTCTCAATCTGACACTCCTACTGGGGCACACCCCTGTCCTTCTCAATCTGACACTCCTACTGGGGCACCCCCCCCCCTGTCTTTCTCAATCTGACACTCCTACTGGGGCACACCCCTGTCCTTCTCAATCTGACACTCCTACTGGAGCACCCCCCCCCCCTGTCTTTCTCAATCTGACACTCCTACTGGGGCACACCCCTGTCCTTCTCAATCTGACACTCCTACTGGGGCACACCCCTGTCCTTCTCAATCTGACACTCCTACTGGGGCACACCCCTGTCTTTCTCAATCTGACACTCCTACTGGGACACACCCCTGTCTTTCTCAATCTGACACTCCTACTGGGGCACACCCCTGTCCTTCTCAATCTGACACTCCTACTGGGGCACCCCCCCTGTCTTTCTCAATCTGACACTCCTACTGGGGCACCCCCCCTGTCTTTCTCAATCTGACACTCCTACTGGGGCACACCCCTGTCCTTCTCAATCTGACACTCCTACTGGGGCACACCCCTGTCCTTCTCAATCTGACACTCCTACTGGGGCACACCCCTGTCTTTCTCAATCTGACACTCCTACTGGGACACACCCCTGTCTTTCTCAATCTGACACTCCTACTGGGGCACACCCCTGTCCTTCTCAATCTGACACTCCTACTGGGGCACCCCCCCCCCTGTCTTTCTCAATCTGACACTCCTACTGGGACACACCCCTGTCTTTCGCAATCTGACACTCCTACTGGGGCACCCCCCCCCTGTCTTTCTCAATCTGACACTCCTACTGGGGCACACCCCTGTCTTTCTCAATCTGACACTCCTACTGGGGCACACCCCTGTCTTTCTCAATCTGGCACTCCTACTGGGGCACACCCCTGTCTTTCTCAATCTGACACTCCTACTGGGGCACACCCCTGTCCTTCTCAATCTGACACTCCTACTGGGGCACACCCCTGTCTTTCTCAATCTGACACTCCTACTGGGGCACACCCCTGTCTTTCTCAATCTGACAATCCTACTGGGGCACACCCCTGTCCTTCTCAATCTGACAATCCTACTGTTATCTCCTCCCATATTTACTGACTTTCTGCGTCGTGACCACTTAATGTCATCTAAATATATGACCTATTATTTATTATTTCCATGTTTTGTGCCAGTCAGGAGGGTCGGAAAATTCATCAGCCTGCCAATGGCTAGTATGTACTTGTTTAAAACTTGTTTTGTAGTATTCTGCAGTGCTCGAACTTTACTAATTGCAAACTGAATGACTGTGCTTTTAAAAGCCAGATTGTGTAGTACTATTACATGATAAACTTGAATTATTGAACATAAATATATGTCTCGTGAAGTCGTTTAGTCACGATAATAAAATAAAAATAGAACCTTTCCGGAAAAGCTCATATCCTGTCTTGAAAGCTGATGCGTTGATATCTGTAGTCTGAATGTTGTGTGCCCTCATTTTGTCAACCATACAAGCGCCATGTATTGCTTCAATTAAGTCATCACTCACGCGTTTGTTCAAGAACGTTGCCAGATTCCTGATCTCTTCAAACCCGTTCTGAAATTAATGAAATTCAAGCCAATAGCAATTGATTGTGAGTGAAAGTTGTTCATACGTAGTAAAACTAATATACATAGCCTGTACACTTTTACTCTGTTGTCAAATAGTGTTTTATACAATTTACGATCATATCAGAACGATATCTAATTGAGTAATAGAGCACGATCGAATCTAGCTGGGTGGGAGTGGGGTGGGGCGGGGGTGGGGAGCCTGGGGGTGGGGGTGGGGGTGTCGGGTCCGGATCCCCATAGGATTGCCAAATATACCTTTCATTAAGGTATTTTAAAATTTCATGGATTTCATGGTAAGTCACATTCTTGAAGGCACTTGTATTAATAGTATTGTCGCACGTGTGTCCGGTGCTACAGATAAGACGTCCCAATCAATTAAAGTATCACATTTTGTAGATGACAGCGGAGTCTGGGTAACAATTAATAAACCGAAACGTTGTATTCATAAAGTACAGAAATTGCTAGTAGACACAGAAAAACTTTCTTAATCAACCAAAATAAAACACAGACTCTCAAATTTAAGCATGGAAATTTAAGAGAAGACGATATGCCTAAATTAACCTTTTGTAACAAGGTACTCGAATATAGCGGCACCATAACCTTCCTAGGACTTATATTTGACAAACATTTGACGTGAAAGGACCATATCAATACTGTTGGGTAATGGGGCTCCAGTAGAAAACGACAACAGTTTAGCGTAAGTTCCTCTCTCGGTCTCGTCCAGATCCACACTACGCTTTCGCCCAGCGACCCAAAAATATATACTCTACCCTAACTTCGCATCTTTATAAAAATAGCAAACTAACTAATCTGAATATAGATCTATACACAGACTCATGTAGCGCACTGCAAGCCTTACAGTCTGTAGAAAATAAAAAACAGACCTGACCTAATAAGAGATATTTATAGAACTAATACAATCATAAGTCTGCAACACAACACCAGTGTTACCTTAAAATGGATACCCAGCATTGCGGGTGTAACAGGTAATGAAGTCGCTGACCAACTCGCGAAAGAGGCTTTAACGACAGGAATGCCCACAAGTCTGGGTCTTAGCGTAAAGGAAGCATACAATTTCATAAAGAACCACTACAAACACAAAGTAGAAGAAAGATTCAAAGAATATAAAAGATTTAACAATTACACAAATAGCGATAGAAATACAAAAATAAAGATACACCATGGCAATGTATTCTACGACAAGATATACACCAGACTACGTTTAGGGGCCAGTTGTTTAGTAACAGAAAACAACATTAGACCAAGAACATGACCGCACTGCAACTAAACTGAATCTTTTCATAAAATTTGAACAGACAATACTAGTGAATTTAGGTCTAACAAATGTTAATATAAACACTATACTTTTTCTTCCAGAAAAACTAGCAGATCCAATAAAGAAAGCCCTAATATATGAATATATGAATCCCTAGAAGACATAGATTATATTAAAGAGATCAAAGCTAAAATATTAGGATTTAGTAAGTGTTAGTCCCTTAAACTGATAGGTGGAAGGTAGCTAAATAAACGGTGGACTCCTAAAGACCCGTACAAACAAAGGCACCAAACCAAAACCAACTAGAACATCGATAATATTACCTAGATTCAAAATCTAATACAGGATATGGTTGCTGAATAAACGATGGCGCCTTAAGGGCCCCGTAAAAAACAAAGGCACCATCTTCTTACAATATTGATCTTTTATAAAAGTCGGTATTCCCCCACTTAAGGACGGAGGCGCTTGCGCACCGACAAGAAACAGTAGAGAAAATCAGGTACATAAGTCGGTAAAACATGACTAAGAACTCTACCACCCCGACCCCCAACCCCACCCCTACACAATTTTGTTGTTGCACTAACCTTTTCAGTGAAAAAAAACAACAACAAGCAAATACAAATATTTTACTGAATGTATATACATCAACCGTATTGTACTAACCCATGTAATGCCCTTTTCAGCTTAGAGTATAACGTTCATACATTGTAAAAATTAACCCTTTTTTATTCATGCTTTATCGTGACCTTATACATGAACGTTTTACTCTCTTTCCTGCCATAGCCGAGGAATTTCTTATTGTATGTACAAAAATGTACAATTAGGAGAATAGTTAAGGGGCAGTTGGGCCTCGGGCGTCCAGACATGAGTAAAAGGTTTATAGGCACAGGGCCCCTACACACTAAAAACAACCCCCACCACCACTGCTAAAAAGGAGATGGGCATATGTAGACCCCTTCCAATGACAATTTCGTTTCACCATCTGGAAGATGTCAACCTAAAACCCAAACCTTAAAGACACCAAAACCACTAAATTAAACACCCCACATTGGGGGTAAAACGGGGGTCTAACGCTGTACAGCTATAAGGTAAACATTAGGACAAATGTTAGGCGGTGAAATATACACACTTAAATATTCACCTTATATTAGATCCAAATTAGGAAATTATTCATCTATCTAAGCTTTTTAGCTATGTAAGTAGGTAACCGAAATTGGATACCTGATAGGGGCCCACTATTTGGCACATTGGTTACAACTCTTTAAGTCATGCTTGGGCAACATGACGGGGTCAAAATAAAATACGAATGTATGTCTTGACTCTTAAATAAACCAGTTATCAGTCAGTCAGATAAGACGAAAGCACGTATTTACGCCGAAAATGTCTTGAGAAATGCATTGAAATTAAACTGTTTGTGTAAAAAGTCCTTCTGTGTAGGTCTGTCAAGTGTCTGAAATGCCGGAAATGGCAATATTTAGTTTGTAGATGTCAGCACTTGCTCAATTTGTCCTCTCCTCTTATCCCATGAAAGAATATGATTGTAGATTTGTTGCTAAGAATACAAACAATCTGGACTCATTGAAAAAGAAATGGCTCTTTTTAGCCGGTTCATTTCAAAATGTTTTCGGGGTGGTGGGTGGGTGGGTGGGTGTTGGCTGCCTCCTCCCCAAACCCATCAATAGCCTCTTGTGTTCGCTCAATTCGGACCCCAACCACCCGAGAATAGTCCTGAATCCGCCACTGTAGATATAGGTAAATTCAAACTAACATGATAAAATTGGTCTTTATTGGAAAAGCAAACTTCAACAATGTAAAAATATTAAATGAATTGCATATTAAGGTTTAGATTTGTGCTTTTATAACTGAACCAGATTGACAGTCGAAGAGCCGTCCATTTATAAATGAACTAAATTGACGGTCTAAGGGTCGTCCGTTTATAAATGAACCAGATTGACAGTCGAAGAGCCGTCCATTTATAAATGAACTAGATTGACGGTCTAAGGGTCGTCCGTTTATAAATGAACTAGATTGACAGTCTAAAGGCCGTCCATTTATAAATGAATCAGATTGACAGTCTAAGGGTCGTCCATTTATACATGAATCAGATTGACAGTCTAAGGGTCGTCCATTTATACATGAATCAGATTGACAGTATAAGAGTCGTCCATTTATAAATGAACTAGATTGACAGTCGAAGGACCGTCCATTTTTAAATAAATCAAATTGACAGTTTAAGGGTCGTCAATTTATAAACGAACCAGACTGACAGTTTAAGAGCCGTCCATTTATAAATGTACCAGATTGACAGCCTAAGGGCCGTCCATATATAAAAGAACAGGATTAAGAGTCTAAGGGTCGTCCATTTAAAAATGAACTAGATTGACAGTCTAAGGGCCGTCCATATATTAAAGAACAGGATTGAAAGTCTAAGGGTCGTCCATTTAAAAATGAACTAGATTGACAGTGTAAGAGTCGTCCATTTATAAATGAATCAGATTGACAGTCGAAGGGCCGTCCATTTATAAATGAATCAGATTGACAGCCTAAGGGCCGTCCATATATAAAAAAACAGGATTAAGAGTCTAAGGGTCGTCCATTTATAAATGAATCAGATTGACAGTCGAAGGACCGTCCATTTATAATGAATCAGATTGACAGTCTAAGGGCCGTCCATATATAATGAATCAGATTGACAGTCTAAGGGTCGTCCATTTATAATGAATCAGATTGACAGTCGAAGGACCGTCCATTTATAATGAATCAGATTGACAGTCTAAGGGTCGTCCATTTATAAATGAATCAGATTGACAGTCGAAGGACCGTCCATTTATAATGAATCAGATTGACAGTCTAAGGGCCGTCCATATATTAAAGAACAGGATTGAGAGTCTAAGGGTCGTCCATTAAAAAATGAACTAGATTGACAGTGTAAGAGTCGTCCATTTATAAATGAATCAGATTGACAGTTTAAGGGTCGTTCATTTATAAATGAAACAGACTGACAGTCTAATGGCCATCCATTTATAAATGAACTAGACTAACAGTTTAACGGCTGTCCATTTATAAGTGAATCAGATTGACAATTTAACGGCCGTCCATTTAGAAATGAATCCGATTGACAGTCTAAGGGTCGTGCATTTAAAAATGAATCAGATTGACAGTCTAACGGCCATCCATTTATATATCAACCAGATTGACAGTTTAACGGTCGTCCATTTATAAAAAAACACACAACTAAATTGACAGTCTAAGGGTCATCCATTTATATATGAATCAGGTTGACAGTCGAAGGGTCGTCTATTTTTAAATAAACTAGATTGACAGTCTTATGGCCATTTATTTTTAAATGAACCAGACTGACAGTCTAATGGCCGTCCATTTATAAATGAACCAGATTGACAGTCTAAGCGTCGTCCATTTATAAATTTACCCGATTGACAGTCTAACGGCCATCCAAAATAAATGAACTAGATTGACAGTCTAACGGCCATCCAAAATAAATGAACCAGATTGACAGTCTAACGGCCATCCAAAATAAATGAACTAGATTGACAGTCTAACGGCCGTTTACTTATAAATGAACCAGATTGACAGTCTAAGGGCCGTCCATTTAAAAATGAACCCAATTGACAGTCTAAGGGCCGTCCATTTAAAAATGAACTAGATTGACAGTCTAAGGGCCATCCATATTTAAATGAATCAGATTGACAGGCTAAGGGCCGTCCATTTATAAATGAATCAGATTGGCAGTCTAAGGGCCGTCTATTTATAAATGAATCAGATTGACAGTCTAAGGGCCGTTTACTTATAAATGAACTAGATTGACAGTCTAAGAGTCGTCCATTTAAAAATGAACTAGATTGACAGTCTAAGGGCCATCCATATTTAAATGAATCAGATTGACAGGCTAAGGGCCGTCCATTTATAAATGAATCAGATTGGCAGTCTAAGGGCCGTCTATTTATAAATGAATCAGATTGACAGTCTAAGGGCCGTTTACTTATAAATGAACTAGATTGACAGTCTAAGGGCCGTCCATTTAAAAATGAACTAGATTGACAGTCTAAGGGCCATCCATATTTAAATGAATCAGATTGACAGGCTAAGGGCCGTCCATTTATAAATGAACTAGATTGACAGTCTAAGAGTCGTCCATTTATAAATGAACCAGTTTAACAGTCGAAGGGCCGTCAATTTATAAACGTATGGACCTCGACTAATTAGAATTGGCGATTTGCATATGACAACCTTTTTCCATTGACTTATTGACCAATGAATAGGAAACAAGGTAATTGCGAGTTTTTATCACTCGTTTCACCCAATTTTTGATGTTTCTGGCCTGGAAATTGTTTTAAACAGTGTTTTAGGTCCGTTGACTAACATTTCAGTGTGCATATTCTGAATGAGCTTTGGGCCAAAATAATAGTTCTAAGAACTGCACATAGAGGTGAAAACACAAGTAGTTCAGTGTTCGTTGTCATGACATCTTATCGGATTGTACGCATATTTCTATGTTTTACACTAGTAACCTAATAATAAAGGACTCCGTTGAAAAAACAACAACAACACATCCTTGTGAAAGGTGT